>CATIWR010072948.1:0-13814 GCA_949677035.1 Omphalea diandra
CTAACTATATGAGACCTATGCTCATTAATTCTTTGAAGGAGAGAAGGAAGACATTATTCACAGAAAATGCTGAGAAAATGAAACGCTTGCTTGATAATCTGCAAAAGAAGCTTGATGAGGTTAGCACAATTATTAATGCTACTTAGCCAATGTTTAATGTTTTGGCATCACTGTAATTTTGTATTTTGTATGACATGGAGGCTGTAGTTCATACTACTAATTCTGATAACTTATATATGCTAAACATCTATTCTGTCTTTTGCCTTTTTGCAGTCTTTCTTAAATATGCAACTGTATGAAAAAGCACTAGATTTGTTTGAAGATGACCAAGCAACTTCAGTAAGTTCTTCTGATAGTTAGTTTAGTACACGTAAAAATTTCTCAGCTAGGTCGATATTCAAGAGCTTGTGTTTTGATGATAAAAATGTGGTACAGTGAAGCTAATGTATTACATATGTTTTGCAGGTTATTTTGCACAGGCATTTGTTAAGAACAATAGCTGCTTCTATTGCAGATATGCTCTTTCATAACTTGGTAGGACTTCTATGTGATTCTGTCCTTGATTTTTCTTTTTTTGTTAAAGATATGTGTCTTAAGGACCATCTGTATATGGAGTTTCATGATGTAGGACATGCACAACAAATTGAAGAATGGAATTGAAGTTGAAGAGTCTGAAAATTCAGAATCAGTTGTGATTAATTCTACAGAAATAACTGCTCTTGTATGACATTCACAACTACTTAATGCCATATGAGATTATTTGGAATTTTGAAGGTGTCTCAGTAGTGATATAGGCACAACCATTTGTTTTGCAGGCAAAGAGTTTTCCAGGATCTCTTTCAAAAAAAGCTCTTGCGGTAGTAGAAGCTTTGGAAGGGAAGGTTAGCGACTGATCATGTGAAATTGGAATTTTCCACTCTCAAGAAAATTTCACTGAAATAATTGTCATCACTTTGTTGCTCACCCTCTTCTCCTTTCTTATTTTGAATAGCACACTCATGGTAAATATAAAAGAAAAACCAGGAACAACATGCGGCAGACAGTAGTCTATTAGTGGTTTTGCAACTTCCTCTTCATTTATTTGTGTCTAAGTGACTGCTGGAGAAATTTTACGAGATATCATGTGGTTGATAATTTAGACTTAAGTAGATTCTGAAGAAGTTTTAGTTGGTATGCCAATAAGAACATAGTTGTCCCAAGCTTATTGTCCAGTCCTTTGGGTTCTTCTCCAATGGCTATCCTCCTCTTTTCCTAAACCTTCTCTATCCAAGGTCCCTATAATATTTTATATTACATGTCACTTTGTGAACATTTCTGCAATACTTAAATATAATTGTTTTATATGACAGCGAGTGGAAGCTTTCATGACTTCATTGAGAGAAATGGCAGAGGAAAGGTATTTTAATTTTTTTGTGGGGCTCCTTTATTATTTCTGAGTTTTTGGTTTCCATGTGAATTCTGTTGCTTTTATCTTCCTTTTTTTTTTTTTTTGTGTGGTTTTTGCATCTTATTGATGTGAAAGTAAAGATTTACATTTTGGATTTAATTTTTCCAGTGGTCTACTCTTGAAAAAGCTTGAGAAAAAATTGGAAAGAACTCTTCTGCATTCATATCGCAAGGTATGCCTGGGTTATATTGTACATACGAAAGGTTATTCGCATCAATGAGTAGGTGTTCCTCAGAAGGTTGACAAAATTCATCATTTTCACTCTTTTGTATATCAAGGCAGCTGTTTCTGACATTTTGGTTTGCAGCTGGTTTGTGTCATGAATCTCCTGAATCAGTTGGCTGTCAATGTGCTCTTGCTTTGCTAGCTCCGCATATTGGCAGTTAATGTACAACTAGAGGTCAAATATTATTAGTAAAACTGATAATATTGATTTACTGTTTCACTGTCAGGATTTGTCAGCTCAAGTTTCTGCTGAAACTGATCCAGTTGCTCTTCTGCCTAAAGTTGTTTCCCTACTATATATTCAGGTTCTGCTTTTAAATTCCAACTTCCGCTCTATTCTTCTGCACATTGGCTCTCCCCATTTATAGAATTTTTAAACATGAATTTCTTGCTTGTAGATTCACAATAAAGCCCTTCAAGCCCCTGGAAGGGCCATTTCTATTGCCGTATCTAGATTGAAGGTTTGGAATTTACCAACTTTTTTACACTAGTGAGAGAGTACATCATGCTTTTTCTAATTTTGTTAAATACATGTTGGCATGTTTGGAACAAATCAACATGAAATTCATTTAATAAAAAATTTTGAAGTCCTTTACCAAGCAATAACTGCTGCAAGAATCCCAAATAGACGTTGGATTGTGGGATTTTCTTGTTACCCACTCTTACCATTTTGTGAATGCATCTCCCCTTACTTCTCCCATTATTTTGGATTTCCTTTTCTAGAGGTTAGACCTAACAAAGAACCATATGAGAGGAGAAAAGAAAAAAAACACTTATATCTGGTAATGCATCTCAGACACACAACAGCATGAAATGGTATTTTCTATCGTTTAAATAAATATAAAGAAAACAGAGAGACATAATCTAGTGGAAAAGTATCCCGACAATGTATAGATGAAATAATGATTATAATAGTGGAAATATTCAGTGATTTAAATATGTACCAGCCCTTTAATGTGTGAGCCACTAGAAGTGGTCCGTGCAGGAAAAGTCATAGGGGAGCATTCAGGGTACATCATTGTCATTAATGGTCCTAATTATGTTGAAATATTGTGCCCACAATCCATGTGTCGCTTTGGTTTCTCATCATTGAATAAAAATCTTGTTTCTGATCCAAAGTAGCTGGAGTAGGGGGCCTTTTATGGGAAAGAAAGATGCATGTTTCTCCAATGAAATGACAAACAGAATATGAACCTCTACTTATAAGGAGAGGTGAGTTTTGTAATTAACTAATTTTGCACATGCATGTAATGTTTTTCAGGACAAACTAGATGAATCAGCATATAAGATCTTGACAGATTACCAAACAGCAACGGTGACTCTTTTATCGCTTGTTTCTGCTGCTACTGCTGATGTGAGTAAACATTTGTTTTTGATCTAGAATCTATCGTTTTCAAATTTGTTATTATTATGTTATGTCTCTCAATATTGAATACTGATTTTATTTTTATCATTGTCAATTTCAACAGAAAATTTGTTTCTTTTTTTTTGGGGGGGGGGGGGGGGGTGTAGGGGAGGAGGGGGATAGAGGGTAAACTAGTTTTATATATGTTGGTATTATGTCGTTGATAACTCTTCCTTACGAAACATGAATTTTCCTTTTACTTCTTTGTTCTAAAAAAATCTGATGCCGGGTATTTGGATTATGATGTTCTTCTCAAATTTGGTCAGGAAGAAGACTGTGCATCTGATAGAATTTTGAGTAAGAGGGAGTTCCTGGAAAATCTAATGCCAGCTTTGAAAGGCCTGGTTTTGAGCGCCACACAATCTTGATTAGGCATGAGCATGGAGAACGGAGATTTTTGAATTAGACTGAGGAACTAGACTGGTTTGGTATTATAATCTAAATATCTGATTTTTTTGAAAAATCTCTGAACCGAGCCGGACCAAAAATAAATAAACTGGATGGTTTCAGAGATTTTCTGATATTTGAACCAAACCGTCCTATACTGAAACCGAACCGTAGAATAGATATCCTGACCGTGTGTGTGTGTGTATATATATATTATTAGTTTTACTAATTAACTTTCTCAATTAGTAAATAATACTAATAATTAGACTATTTATTAATTATTAATTAGTAAATATTAAAAAAATTAGTTTAACATTTAATGTGTAAATTATTAGTTGTAATTTATTAAATTATGACTTATTTATTTTAGTCTTGAATGATTAAAAGTGAAAAAGGTAAAATTTATTTAGTTTGGTTTGTAAAAATATAAAGTTTAATTTTTAATAAATTGAAATAATTGAATATCTAAACTGGTATCAAATTGAACTGTCCCAAAAAAATCGAAAAATCAAATTAAACTGTTTTGAATTTGAGGAATTGAATTGAGTTGAATTGAAAATTCAGGATGTATTGATTAAAATTCTTGAAATTTTAGTTCGATTTCGGAGATTTTTAAACCTTCAAATTGGATCATGCCGTATTCACCCAATCTTGATATGCTGTTAAAATTCCTTTAAGCTTGTGTTTGGGAGAGAGGGAAATAAAAGAGAAAAGGTAAATGTTTGGGAAGAGAGGGAAAATGGGAGGGGAGGGAAAATATTTAAAATTTTTTCCCATGTCATTTTCTCTCCAAAATGGAGAGAAAAAAAATGAAAGAATGAGGGTTTTTACTGAAATGATCATCTTGCCTCTGGACATTGTAAAAAATTACAGAATTTGAATAAAAATCAGGCCGAACTGAAAATCAATCGAACCGAGTTGATTTGGTTTGGTTCGGTTTAATCCTTTAATAAAATTGATTTATACGGTTATAATTTTAAAAAAAATTCAGTTTTCGGTTTTTGGTTCAGTTTTTTAGATAGAAAACCTAAAAAATCAAATTAACCAAAGTAATTAATAAATCAAACCCATTTAAATCGAATCAAATTTAAAATACATATAATTTAATTGAAACAAACTGAGCCGAACTGAATTTTTATAAGATCGATTCGGTTCGGTTTATAGATACATAAATTTCGGTTTAATCGGTTTGTTTAATTCGATTTTTTAAAAAATTTTGGTTTGGTTCGATTTTAAAATTAAAAAATTTGATTTATTAAAATTTGGTAAAAAACCAAACTGAATTTACCGAACCACCTGTTTGCTCACCCCTAATTATCGGGACCAAAGTTGCTTCATTTGTTCTCATCTTCACTCGGCAATTCCTGGGTAATATTTTCAATATTTAAAAAATATTTTTGTTACATTTAAAAAATGCATTTAAAGATATTTAAAAAATATATTTAAAAAATAAATTTATTGAAAATATTTTTGTTACATTTCAATGTTTAAAAAATATAACTCAATCTATAAATATATTTTTTTTAACATTTCAAATATAAAAAATAATTTTAGAATTTTTTCATATTAATATTATATTTATCATTATATAAATTTTAATTTCATATAAAATCAAATAATTTATAAAATAATTATTTTTTACCATTATAGAATATAATTATATATCTAAATATTTTCTTTAATAAAAGGTAAAATTGGAAATGTATGAAATATTATTTTCCTTTCTTTCCATATTTAGCTATCAAAACAAGAAAAAATAAATTTATTTTCCTTCATCTTCTTTTTATCCAAACATGAGGAAAGAAAATGAGGAAGAAAAATAAAATTTATTTTCCTTTTTTATTTTCTTTTCTCCCTATAAAATTTTGCCAAACACAGGGTAAGTGTTTGGTAGTTGGGAAAATTTTGCAGTAGCAAGGCGATAGTTCTCATTATCCAGTTAAAGCTTCAACGCACACCATGCATCTGGATAGATTGCCTGCTCATATCTTTTGTATTTGACCACATAAAAAAAATAGGCCTGCAATCTGCAAAAGCTAACTAATCATGTGTGGGAATTGGATGGCTCTGTTGGTCAGGTCAATTCCAAGAGACCGATAAAATGGGTACAAATTAAAGAAATGTTAGTGTGGCACGATGTAGTTTTTTGTATCACAAAATTATAAAAAAAGGTGGGAGAATTCTATCACATGCCGGAGGGCAGTACTTACAAATTGATTTCACTTGACCTAGAAAGCAAACATATATGTACTTGATTACTTTTTCCCCATCAGCACATTACTAAAGTCTGCATTATTATGTGGCAGCTTTTGTCTGTCTTTTCTTCTGTTATGATGCACTGGGGCTCACTGGATCTTGATATCGAACCGCACTGATAAGGCATGTTAGTGTACCTTTCTGGAGCATATTCTTTGCATACTTTCTATGTATTACAAATTTAGAACATGCAGAAATTGACATAATAGAGTCGGGAAACCGGAACTCAGAGTTCCTTGTCATTAGATTCGTTTTTTTTTTTTTCTGAATCTTTTATCTACTGGTAACAGATTCCTTTAGCTTATAGAAATAATATGATAAATAATGTATCACCCAAATCGGCAAGGCGAGATGAAAGAAACATCTTGAGGCCTTAATTCCACATTAAATATATATATATATATATATAATTTTAGCCTTAAAAATTGTATTATATAATTTTTTTGTCTGTATCAGATTAGCTTTTTAAAATTGCCATATCATCTTTATAAATTTAATACAATTAAAAAATCAATTTAAAATAAAATAATAATTTTATATTAAAAAAGATATTTTTCAAGTAAAAAAATTATTTTATAATCAATTAATAAATAAGATTTTAACATAATATAAAATACATATTAAAATTATAATAAAATTCTATGATTATACATGCAATTTACATATTGATAACTAATTTAGTACATATTTGAAATCTCTCTCGTTAAAATAGATTTTTTTTTTCATTAAATAAAGCAAATTTGAAAATAATATGACAATCATGCATGCCAAATTGCTTATGAAATTTTGGCTAAACCTTCGAAGTTCAACAAAATAGATCATGAACTTTATTATGACTGCAGTTATTATCAATCAAAATGGTATTTGTGATCTCTTTTCTTATATTTTACTTATGCATTTGTTTGAAGCAAATTATGCAATACTTCTGAAGCACTTGAATAATTTTCTTTTGTTTGATCTCAGTAGTATCAATTCGTCAATATCTTTACTTTAGTTCTACCACAAAAACCAGTTGATATATGTATTGGCTAATAACCAATTACACCACAAAAAGATAAATCTATTAAATTTAAGGTCCATCTGAAATTTCATTTTCTTAGAGATGAATTAGATTACATAGGTAGGTCCATATTTCGCCATATTGAAGTCTACTTTTTGAGCTTGAAGAGAGAGATTTAAACCTGAGACTTCACACAGAGACTTCATTCAAAGAAAAATGTACTTAATCAGGCTATGTCTGCATATGCCTTATTGAAATTCATTAACATTAAAAGATTACTTCAAAAAGTAATAAAAAAAAATAAAAAATCATGTTTTTTTTAGCTTTTTTATCCATGGAAACTATGGACTTGTACTGTAAACAGCTATGGGAAAAGTTAAAAATGAGAATAACAGGAATCATTAGAATTTTTTTTTTAACTAAATCCTCCTCTAAGAATGTTTAAAAGAGAGAGACAGAGAGAGAGAGAGAGAGAGAATCTTTTCTTTTGTGTTCTGTTTTTAGCATCGTTGCAGGACTCAATCTATATATAAGACGAAGTATTTGGATGTGGCTCAAGTAACTCTTTTTCATTACTCTACAAGTGATGGAGGAATGGATTGTGGTTCTGACTCTCATTTTGGTGGTCATGATCTCCAACTTCCATCAGGCTTACTAGCAAGGTAAACTATTAATATATATAAAAAAAAAAAAAAAAAAAAACTGTCCACAAAATTATGAAGCATCGATACTTTAATTTTGAGTGCATGTTTATATTATATTGTATTATACACTATATATTAGACACTGTCATATGCTAATAATAAATCAGTAGCTTTAACGTGATGGCTAGAACCTGCAACTAGGGTATTAAACTCATGAACAAGGTCTTAGATGATTGGCATGCCTGGAATTATATAGTAACAAGAATAGAGTGAACTATCCTGTTTATGATAAACTATGTTCTGAACGTGTAGAGTCAGAAGTTTTGTTTCACTAGGCCAAATGGTCTTTTATGAATGAGCTGATCTAGCCCATGGTGGCTAGCTGAAGGAGCCCGTATTGATTAGGCTGATTATCATTTAAGTTATTAAACATATTTGTATGGTACCATCTTCGTGCCTCTAATACTAATATGAAAAAAATTGAAAATCATCAGGTTTTTTTTCCCCTGTAACAGAACGCTATAATGACCTGAGGATTGACTGTGGGGCATCTGCTGAAACACCAGCCGACCGTTATGGTTTGTTTTATGGAAAAGAGAAGACAATTTTGTGAAAACTGGAGAAAACCATATCCTTAGTTACAGCCAAAATTTTAGCACAATGAACTGTTTAATATACTTTCCTGATGGCCAAACAAATTGCTGCTACTTACAATTTTATGGAACGGATGGCAAGTTTATGTTGCGAGCAGGGTTTTATTATGGCAACTATGATGGTCTTTTGAAGCCTCCAAGTTTCTCTTTGGAGATAGATGGAAATTTATGGGCAACATTGACAAATGATTCTATGAGTAGAGATTAGCCTATTTACCTTGAAATGATTTGCAGGACTAAGGGAGATAGTGCACAGGTTTGTTTGGTGCGTGATACTAGTGATGGTGTTCCATTCATTTCCTCCCTTGAAGCTATAGAGGTAAATGCGTATAGCCTGTTGGAGAACAAGACAGCTTTGCTTCTTCATAGCAGGATAAATTATGGTGCAAACGAGAGCATTGAGTGAGTTTAATTTATATTTCAATACTTTATACCATTTTTTTTAAAAAAATTATGAGACAGTGGGCATGATTTAGCTATAAACAAAGTTCTGAACAGATTATGTGATGACATTTTTTTATTTATCTTGGTAATATCTGCTAGTAGTGCTAACCATGTGGTATGTGTTTATAACATGTATAGGCAACTTATTATAGATCAAAAGGTAGATATATACAACAGAATTTGGAAATCAAACAAATTTCAGAATATCTCAACATTATGCCCAACACAATCGTTAATGACACAATGTATGGTGAAAATGATCCGCCATGGCCTGTTATGGAAACTGCAATACAAGCAAAAAATGTCTCAGACTCCATCCATTTATCGGTCAACTTTTCGCATTCAACGGCTGAATTAGCCTACTTTGTGCTCTATTTTAGAGACTTTAGTAGATATCCTCAAAATCTAATTGGCAATGTTGAAGTTTTTGTAGACGGCCACAAACTGGGAGCTACTGACGTTCCACCTTACTATAGAACAGAAGACCTGTTCCAAGTGGTATCGCTGTATCCTGTCCAGGTTAGTGGTTCAGCTAATGTTACGATTTCGCCTGCGCAGAATTTTACATTGGCACCATTACTTAATGACATGGACGTATTTTCTGTAGTTAATGTGTCTGATGTGTCCAAGGCCGCATATTCGGCAAGCTTCTCTGTAGTACTGTGTTTTATTTGCCTTCACTTGTTCGCCATTATTGTTTCTGGTATTTGTTGTCCTGTGGTATCGTATTGAAGAGTTGTAAACAACTTATGTGTACGGGTCACATGAATAAGTTCAAACATCGGTGATTTATGTATATGGTTCAATAAATCATAATTCTAGTTCAATTGTTGGAATTTAACAATAAGACTTTCCTACATGCTGCAGTTTTTGACATGACTCAAAAATCTAATCTAATTTAGAAATTTCTGAATCAAATTTAATCTGACTCTAACTCGATTACTGATTTTAATCTGATTCGTAAGTTGACTTAAATGACTCGATTTAAAATTTAGTTAAAAAGTAAAAAATATTTTCTTTATTTTCAATTTTATTTGAATTTAATTTAGTTATTCGTTTTCATTATATATAATCATTTGTTTTTAAAAAATTATATTTGATTTATTAGGTATTTAAAAGAAAACAAAATTTTTTAATTAAGTTATGTCTATGTAAAATCTATTTGATTAAAAAATAAATTTTAAAAGAAAATTATTATTGTTTAGTTAATAAATTGTAGAAAAATATTGCATAAATAATAAAAGAATAAAAAATATATCTTAAAATATATTTTAAAAATGAATAATAAATGACTTAATTCAATCCGAACTGACATCCTTTCAATATATAAAATAGATAGATGACTCAAATTTACTTGAAACCCAAGCAATCATACTCGGACTTTGAAATAACTCATTTGCCACCTTTAGACTTTTTCAATATGCTTTTTTAATTAACATGTTATAGTCTCACGTTCAAAATTAGAAATGATAATTCCACATCATTCGAATTTACGTATTTTATCTTAATTTTAATCCGATTCAAAATCTCGATCTAAACTCATTCCAAAAAAAGTAATGTAAATATAACTCTAAATTAAAAAAAAATATAAAATGGTTCAAATATGTTAAGGTTAAACACATTCTAATGTGAAATGACTTAAATTTAATTTAATTTAAATTATTTAAAAATTTTAAAAATTTAAAAATCAAAACAATATTTGTTATTAAAAAAGTCAAAATTAAGAATAACTCAACTTTATCCAAACCCTAAACACAATCTAAAAATGATCTGAATTTTTTTTCATTAACTTAACTCACCTCTATCCAAACCCTAAATACAATTAAAAATGTTCTAAAATTTTTTTCATTAATTAACTTCTAGTCTAAAATAAGTCGATCTAAATTCACTCGAAAATGTGATCTAAATCTATTTGATTTGAACTTTCGAAGCCCATTTGTCATCTCTATTTTCAACCATTTTCACTAAGGATTTACTTCAGTCATACATTTTATCGTGCACAATCTTGTCTTATTTATTTATTTATTTATATTTTATAATAGACGTTGAACTAAATAATAATAATAATAATAATAATGATGATAATAATGATAATAATAAAGGATATTTCTCTCTTTTAACTTTCAGACGAAGGTTTTGCAATATTAACAAAAAGAGGATTCAAGTCGAGACCCCACCCATTTCTTATAGACTCTGTCATTTCCAAAATAAGCACCCATGATGATGAGTGGCAAACAGAGAATTAATATTTTGCAGAATTGGTGCAATGTTTGTCACCTACCAATACCATGGAATTAAAGGTGATTACTGCCTAACTTTGCCATAAGTCATTGCATGGCTCAACGATGAAAATTTCCCAAGGAAGTAGACAAAATAAAATTTCTCCTTACGTAAGCAAATTAATACCTTCTGCCATATTTCCTTTTTTTTTTTTTTTTTTTTCCAAATTTCTGCGATATTTCCTTGGTGGTGAAATGAAATGTACAAGTAATAGAATAACTACATAGGGATGGAATATATGTAAATATGGATCCTATGAATGAGTTTAAATGCTTTATTATAATGCCTACATCCTAATTATGGAGAATTATTTAATGTGTCACATATATATATCTTGACGCGTTGTTTTTGTATACATCATGTCAACAAGTATGAGCCCAATTCCCTCAACAGTTTTATTTGTTCCTTTTTTTTTTTTTTATTTCCTAACTCATTGTGCATATAAATATTCTCTATATCCTTTTTTTTTAGTTTTTTTTTTATTGTAGTGACGTGATATAATTTAAAATATAATTGATAAAATAAAATTTAAGTATATAATAAAATTTTCATTACAGTTAAAAAATATAACAATAATATTATTCAAATAATGTTAAATGTCACTATAATAAGAAAAAATAAACAAAAAATAATATAGATAATATATTTAACACCACTTGTTAACGTGATTATAGAAATCACTAAATTAATGGTCTTAGTTGTGATAATTGACTGATTTTATGTATCATTGTAATTAATAGATTTTCTTTCTTTTTTTAATCTTAGATTTTTGTGTATCAATACTAGTCTATATGGTACAAATAAATATATCTTAGAAATACAAATTCCTTCTCTCGTAATAAACCCATTCATTCACCAACAAGGACGAATCACAACCCTTTGCTACTACTATAGATGATTAAAAACTTTAGTTGTAAATGACTTTGTTTGATAAATAAACTTTATATATAAACTCCTAAAAAAAAAAAGAAAATAAATATTGATATAGTCTCAGAGTTACATGAATAGTACATACTTCTTAGGATATATTTGGTTTTTTTTTTTTTTTTACTGAAATATAGAATTTGATATAGAAAATGAATGAAAATAGTATAAAAGATAAATAAATAAATAATAATAATATTATGCATATAAAAAATTGAAGGTAAATTTGATTTAATATAGTTATTACAATAAGGGTTCGTTTGGATGTTTTAAAAACTTTTCAAAAATAGAAAATAGACTATAAAAATATGAAAATTGAATAAAAAATATAAAAAATAAATGGCAAATAAAGAAATTCTGTATTGAATTTGACAAAAGCCAAACCATCTTAAATTATGACCACACTATTAATATAGCAGAAAGCTATTCCGAGTAGTGCTAAAAAAAAAAAATACAAAGATATTTCTTCAAATGCTGCCAGCGCAACATACTACCATATAATGTAAGCGGTACATTTTGATATAAGATTCAATTACTTTTCCATCCTACTCCTCAAATTTCTATCCCTATCTCTACAAAAAAACATAAAGGAACTCGTGCCAGTACAGGCAATGGCATTAGTGGTGATAATGTATCCATCTCCTAGGCTTATTTTTCAAGGTATCATATATTATTTTTCATTCCTGAAACCAACATTCCTATTTCTTTTTAATTAGGCTGGGATTGAGTTGAAACTCACGACTTCACAGCTCTAAAAATTTATATATTTTATTTCGATTTTAATCCAATTCGAAATTTTGATTCGAACACATTCAAAAAAAATAATTCAAATATAACTCTAAATAAAAAAAAAAGATGTAAAATGATTAGAAAATTTTAAGGGTAAACACAATTTGACTCGAATGCTTGTCCTCATATTATTTACTATAACTTTGAAAAAAATAGGACATGATGGGGATAGTATATATCAAGGTTGGAAACTTGTTGGATGCTTTAATTTTCTTGTTCATGGTACCGAATTAAACTTTAGTACTTGTTCTTATGCCAATTCAATTGTGTGATAGGCCTTTGCTACTGCTCAAAAGGAGTGCGTGGATTCTTTCTTTTCACAGGTTTGAACTGCAGTGCTCCCAGCTATTTCTGAGTTTTTTTTGTGTCTAGTTGCATATGCTGATGCATTGCATGTTTCTCATGAACTGTGTTTCAATAGAATGTTATTGCTTTGCTATCTCCATGATGGGGACATAACGGCATGATTTTGTGTTTTACAAGGTCTGGTGGCACTGTATTTATCATCTTTTTGTGCTAGTCAAATTGTGTTTGCGGTCAAATTGTGCTAGTCAAATGTAAATAAAGGAGAAAAAAAGAGTTTGCAGAATTTTAAAAATGTGTATTTGGTAAAAATAGAGAACCAACCTTATATACATACATATTTTCATTGTATACAAGCCTATAATTAGGCCTATAATCAAACCTATAATTAAGTCTATAATCAAGCCTATAATCAAGCCTATAATTAAACCTATAATTAAGTCTATAATTAAGATATTACTACAATTAGAAGATAAACACCAAATAAGAAATTTATAGTACAAGACATAAAAATATTCATATCGTTAACAGCCCCTCTTAAGCGAAGCATCGGATGATCGTAGGTGAAAGTTGCGCAAATATGATGAAAAAAGAATCTAGCCTAACGGTTTTGTTAATATATCCGTAATTTGATCCGAACTTTTAGTGAACCGAATTTGGATAATGTCTTGTCGTATTTGATCCCGAACAAAGTGGTAATCAATCTCGACATGTTTTGTTCGAGCATGGAAGACCGGATTTGAAGTGAGGTAAATGACACTCACATTGTCACACCACAAAGTGGCAGGTTGCAAAGGAAGATAGTCAATTTCTCGAAGCAGTGTACTTAACCACATAAGTTCTGCGGTAGCATTAGCTAACGCTTTATATTCACTCTCAGTACTTGATCTAGCAACAGTGGGTTGTTTCTTACTAGACCAAGATATGAGATTCCCACCAAAATACACTAAATACCCACCAGTGGAACGACGATCATCCGAACAGCCTGCCCAGTCACTATCCGAATAGCACTGAATGGACAGAGCAGTGGACGGACGAAGCCAAAGTCCACTATGTG
>CATIWR010072952.1:0-56036 GCA_949677035.1 Omphalea diandra
ATATATATATATATATATATATATATATATATATATATATATACTTTTTTATTTTACCTGAATAATTTGGAACTCCAAAACCCATTTCTGCTTATAAATATGAAACAAAGCATAGAACAATCCAACAGAAAAAGCATTAAACCCATGATTGCTGTATTTGGCCGAGCCGCACAGGCATATTACGGAGAGAAATTCAGAGACAACAGCGGCAACCACAAACAAAAGCAAAAAGAAGAGAAAGGTTAGCGCCGCGGCGGAAATCAGGGGAAGAGAAGGAGTCTACAGAGACGAAAAGGAAACGAAAGAGGGCAACGGCCAGCTGCAAAGGTGAAGCCGGGGAATAGGGTTTAGGAGACGAGACTAAAGAGAGTGACGCGGAGAAGAATAAGTGGGACAGCAGAAATATTAGAAAAACGAATAGTGAGAGGAATGATAGAGGTGAGAAGAGCAAGGTTTTGAAGAGGACAAAAATGGCAGTAGAGGTGACTGATTGCCATATCAGAAACCCTATAAATCGATTTTTCACTACCACTTCTAAGGAAGACATGCGGGGAATTTGGATTTTCTGAAGATGAAAATGGTGGGTTTTCTCAGGCCGCTGGCACATTAAGAAGGAAGGAGTGTCAGATGAGTCAAAACAGTCGCCACTCAAGACCAGCAAGCAATGCTAGTTGGCGATAGCACTTTAATTTTACAGAGAACGGTGGGGTAACACCTACAATCTGTCAGCTACGCGTTGTGTGTGTGTGTTTTTAATTAAGTATATAATTTTATCAATTTTTATTTATTTGTTATTTTTAACCAAATTGAATTTTATATTAATTTTATTTATTGTTTATAATGAGTACATTTTTTTCCTGTCAAAAAAATAATTAATACATTTTTTTAGTTTTGCATATCTAGATGTGCATTAATGAACATTGTAGGTCCCCATTTTGTATCGCAAAATCATTCAAAGCAAAGATTGGAAGGTTTCCCAACACGTCAAAAATAAAACTCATATGGACAAGTCTTGGGTCAAGAAAATAACTTCAGCATTACCAATGACTATAGATACCATACTAATGAGCACTATAGATCGCCATTACTAGTTGAATAAAACCTAAAATAAGTTAGAAATATATGGTAAGTACTTTGCAGGTCTCAATAATGATGGATAAATGAGTAAACTATAATTGAATACAACAACGAGCATTGAAGACCATCAATACTAATGGGAAAGTCTCAGTAGTACTGGTTAACTCTTCTATAAGTCTCAATGATGGTGGAAGAATACACTAATGAGTGTGAAATTAAAATGAATGGTCATAGGCAGATTGCAATGAGCATTGAAGCTCATTCTTGATAAAACTAAAATGACTAGAGAAAAGATTTCAATGATGGTAATCATTACAATTAGACATTAAAAATCCCTAATAACCATTAGGAATTCATTCTAGATGACCCTAAAAAAGCTATACACAAAGTTTAAAGTTAATGACTATTGAAGAGATCACAATGGGCATGGATTATTATCTAATATGAGCATTGGATCATCTCAAATAATAATGGACAAGGTAGACATTGTAGTACTGAATGAACAATAAAGCAAAACCTTAAGTGTGTTTGGTCATTCAACGACCATTGTGATCACTCTAATAACTGTTGATAGGATTTCAAACAACTATCTTGATAGGTTTGATAGCTTTGACAATGTAAAAACTAGCTAATTTTTGTTTCATCCACTATATAAAACTGAAACTTTGAAAATCTATATGATACATGTTCTAAGTGATTGTGAGATAACCTTCTTCAAACTTTAAAGCTTAAAAGAGCATTAAAAAATGACTTAAGTTCATTAATTTGAATTAAACTTTTTTTCATGTACATATAACAAAGTTTTAATAACAGCATCAAACTCAATCCTCTCTCAAGCACATGGAGAAGTTTGTATTTATCACATGCAACTAAAGGGCTTGAGTGTTGAGAGTATTTGATTAAGTAATTTTGGTAAATCTTGTGAAAAGATATTCTTGGGATGGGAATAACTTTTAAACCATATACTTATGAAAGGTGCCTATAAACTATCTTAGTAAAAGAATGGAATAGCGTCTATAAACTATTTGAAAAGGCACTTTAGTGGTACTTGATGAATACACCTTGGAAAGCTTAAGTGGTGCCTTATTAAATCCACTTCTATAAAGGTTTCAGTCCCACCTAAAAGCTATTATTTAATGGAACCCTTTATTTGTGACATCCCAATTACTAATCATTTTTAAAGCATGTCCATTAACTCATTCATAAAGCATGGAATATTAAAGTTACATAACATCATCATTAACATTTTCTCTTGTCATTCCATTATCATTAAAAGACTTTTCTTTAATTGTTTTGAACACTATGTATCTTGTATTACAACATAGTAACTATTTACAACAAAATATACATGGCTAAACAAAATGAAATACTAATAGACTACATATTAGCTCAACCTCTATTAGACTACTAGACAACAACTTCAAAATGCAGACTGGTTGTAATCTCTTGTCTACTCTTTCTGAAAAATTTTTTAATACAAATGTGTGTGGTTGTATACTCAATAAGTAAATACATAATGATACTTCAATCACAAATAACATAACAAACATTTAAATATAAAAAACTCATCATCTCATCCATGCATGAAATAAGGAGTTTTTAATCTTTAATGTCACACAATTTATCAAATATTATTACCACATAGGCTATCAAATGTTATTGTCACATAAGCTATATTGTCACATAGGCTACAAATATCATTGTCACACAAACTATAAAATGTTGTTGCCACACAAACTATCATATATTATTGCCACATAAGCTATAAATCATTGCCACATAGGCTATCAAATGTTGTTGTCACACAAGCTATCATACATTGTTACCACACAGATTATTAATTATTATTGCTTACTTAACAATATCGAGTATTAGTCCTTGAGCAAATCATTAATAAATCCATCAAAATTTTGGCAATATAATGACTAATAGCCACACCTATCAACCTTACAAATCATATCACAACATACTTCCATTTTCAAGTTACAATTTATCAATATCTCATAAAAATAAATAATTCAAAATATAACAATCCTTTTATCAAAGTATTCATCAATATCATCTCATTAAACAACATTTCAATCTATCAAGTATAAGTTTTAACCAATCACATGTTTAAATACCATTACTATTTACTTACCTCTTACTTTAAACTATTAATTCGTAGATGGTCCCAACTTATTTTTCAATATTATCTTCAATGCCTTGAGAACCTATTCCAATACACCAAATTTATCTAAGATGATAAAGTAGGATTTTTATCCTAATATGCATGTATGCTCTTGCAAAATATTATGATCTTGGTAGACTATCTCTATAATTTCTTTTTCCTCACAAATCCAAATGACCTTATTCTTTTTTTCAATTAAACTAGATATATATGGGTACAACATATCGAAAATTCAGTCTAAAATATGTACTACACAATATATGGTGAATTTTAGAAATTTACCCTATTTTAGGTGCAATTCTACGCTAAGTAGTCTTGTAAACTTAGCCATATCTCAAAACGTAGAAATCCAAATGACAAAATGATTTATTGCCAATTAGTTAATATATAAATGAACATTTTTCATGCTTCGCACATTCTCTAATTCATTTTTGAAGGTCCTCAAAAGGAGTGGCCAATCTTAGATTTTGTTGGCATGAATAGATTCAAGATCAGTCTTGATCAAAGAACCTTATCTCTTAACACACAAAATATTAATAAAAACTACTTTACAAAAATTTAGACAAGACATAAAGATACAACTTCAAAGTTTTACACTTTACCTAATTCCCACTCTAGGACCATGAAATTCATGGAAACAAAAATAATAGATGTGTAAGTTCTATAGGGATCATTCACAATTAAGGTACAATATCTCTTCACACATAAATTATTTGGAAAAACTATTTTACAAGCATTTAAATGAGACATAACCCTACATATTTCATGCTTTGCATTTTGCCTAATTCATCTTTTGGGGTTATGAAATTGTGGGTGCAACAGTCCGTTCCAACAACCAAACCAACACAATCAGCTATTGTTTCTCTTAAGCTTCAACTTCCATACATGAACTCTATTGGATCTAGCTTGGGAGTTTTTGTAAACCAAGATTGTTTGGATATCACAAATGCATCTAAAAGCTAACTCTTATTTGAGTTTATGTGCAATATCGTGCAGGTACATCAATTTGTTGATCAAAGGTTTTAAAAAGAAGTGTTTTTGGAAAAACTCTAAGTATTTGAAGCCAATGGGTGTTGTTACATTTCAACATACATTGTGACTTCATCAACGAGTGTTGAATATACTCAACAGGTATTGAAGTGACATCCAAATATGAGTTAAGGTTTTTGGACCTCTCAACCATCAACTCTCTCATTACATAACAAGCGTTGGATATTGAAAACTCTTGAGCTTCACAAGCTAACCTTCCCAACAGGCATTGCATTTTCACAATGGGCATGGCTTATTGATATGTCAACAAGTGTTGCAATTTCACAACAAACATTAGACAAAATGACTCAATGTGAATAGAGCCCTCAAAGTCTCATCACAAGCATTAGACTTATACCAACGGGCATTAGAAAAAACAATCAGGCAGAGCTAGAGTTTCTAGACCCTCTAATAGGAGATGCTTAAATGTTCTACAGGCATTAGGACACTTTTCAACGGGCATTGAACCAAAGCCAATAACCGTTGAAATACTATACAAAATCTTAAAAAATAGAGTATCAAGTTCATATCCTCCTGGAGATTTTCAACGAGCATTATCCATATCCCAATAGGAGTTAAAGTTTAATTCCAACAAGCATTGTGAAGTTCCAACAGTTGTTGAAGGAGTTGGTGACTAAAAAATTGAAAAAGTCAAAAGAGGAGTGTTTAAAAAGATCTCTCTTTAAAATGAGCATTTTAATAAAATCAACAACTGTTGAAGTTGTATTTTCACCTAACAATGGGTGTAGAGATTGTCCAACAAGTGTGGAATTACTACTTTTTGACATGGAGTGACAACCTTCTTTCTAATGGTTAGTTTCGTGTCTTTACATATAAAAGGACTCTCCCATAATAGAATTAAGCCGAGAAAAAGTGAAAAATGGTAAACTATTATGAAAACTATCTGTAACAAAAAAAAAGGGGGAACAAGTGTGATCTAGCTTCAAGGGAAGATCAATTGTCAAAGCTTGCATAAGACTTTTTCAAAAATAGAGTTAAAGAACAAGCTTAAGATATCTCTTAAAACTCACCACCAAGTCAAACATAATTTGTGAGTGTGATCATTATTATTTACCGCTTGAGCGTGAGTGTTCTCTCTTATCCTTAAATTATAAATCCTTTAAAGAAAGGTTTTTGGTTTAGAAGATCTTTGTAAATCTAAATCGTTTTTGGTTTAAAAGATCTTTGTAAATCTAAAAAGGTTTTTGGTTTAAAAGATCTTTGTAAATCTAAATCATATTTGTGGAAGGTTTAAGGTAATATTTGTAAACAACTTTGGGAAACGGTTTTAGTGGCACCCATAAGTTTACTTGTAATGGCTTAATATTGCCCATAAACTACTAGTGTAAAGGTAATTGATAATATCTAAAGTCTATCCTGATAGTGAAAGTCTCTAGTGGAAGACTAGAGGAAAGGACGTAGGCAAGGTTGTGTCGAATCTCTATAAATTGATTGTGTTGATTTCTCATTTGTTTTCGCATATATTATTCATTGGTTTTTACTTGCCATTGCCCTATTCAACCCCTCTTTTAGGGCACTAAGGGAACCAATACAATCAGTTTTTGTTTCTCTTAAGCATCAACTTTCATACATGAACTCTACTTATAATTACTCCATAATTCTTACTAATTATGCTTTTTTAACATGTTATAGGGAAGAAATTTCATATGGAAAAAAGATTAGATCACTTACCTTTTGCCAAAACTAGAAAAGTTTTGTGTTTTTCCAATCTAGCTACTTTCTTCTTTTTCTTCTTCCTTCCTTTCTTTCTTTCTTTCTTTCTTTCTTTCTTCCTTTCTTTCTCTTTCTTTTGTTACACCCTCTCACGTTTTTTTAATATCTAATATGATCCTAAAAGGAGACAAATTCAATTTATATACCCACTTTAATGGGACAAAATCATGGTGGCTTATTACTATTGGTTGAAAGCTCAATTTTCCTCTTTTAGTCCCTCTTTTCCACTTCTTCACCACCTCTATCCATCTATCAATCCCCATATGCTCCTTATACTTTTAATAAGTTTCAAAATGCCATTATTTAAGATATTATAACATGCATATAACATGTGGCAATTTGTCATGCAATTATGTAAACATCATATTTATATTCAAATATATCAAATGTTAGTATTCATGCTTAAGTCATGTGATGCATATATGCAAATATATCAAAATTAAAATACAAATGAATTAGGTTGAGGATGTTACACTATTAAAGTTTACAGGAGAGGATATAGATTTGGTTTAAGTTGAACCTCTATAAATCTTAGCGTATAAATGATTGATTGATTATCTCTATCTCCTTATTTACAAAAAACAAAAATTTAACTTCCTACTACCTTATTCAACCCCCTCCCTTCTAAGGAATTTTGGGATAATAAGTAGTATGAGAATAGTCTCTTTACTCATTTATTAGAATAGTCTCTTTACTCATTCTTAAGTAGAAAGAGCAAAGATCAAATGGCAAGTCAAGAGGTATCATAGTTAATCCATAAACCCCTCTTTCTTCAAAGGTTATGATTATGGTTATTGAAAGAACAAAATGGAGATATTGTTGGATAATGAAACCATAGATCTTGGACATTATGGAAGAAGGAAGAAAAGTTTCCTCTAAACTTATTAGTGATGTTTTTATACCAAAAAGGACATGTGAATGGACAAATAAGGAGAAAAAGGTTAACCTTAAAAATAAAAGAGCTATGCATGTATTATTTTGTACAATTCGCAAATCTCAGTATGCTAAGCTACATATATGTTCATCAACTAAAGAGATTTCGAAGACTCTTCAAATCCATCATGAAAGAACTAGTAAGGTGAGGAAGAAGATAATTCAAATACACACATACAAGTATGAAACATTTGCATACCAACCAAATGAGTTCATAACTAAGATGTACAATAAATTTATAGACATTGTTGGGACACTAAAAGGTTTATGGAAGGTCTACTCAAATGAAGACATGGTGGCCAAACTCCTCAGAACCCTTCCCAAAAAGAAATGGAAAGCAAAAAGAACTGTCATAGATTAATTTATAGGCAAGCTATTAGCTCATAAGATCACTCTTGAAAAGCCAGTTGGAGATGAAGGATAACAAAAAAAAAAAAGACATGGTTCCCAAAGCCGAAGAGGTATGCACTAAAACCCCTTCTACCTCTTCACTAACATCTTCAAGTGAAATAATGACTATAGTGAAAATGATCAACTAGCACTTATGACAAACCAAGTGAAAAAGTGTTATTTAATAAGAAAGAGAAAATGAATAAGGGATACAAGAAAAGAAGCTTAGAAAACTAAATAATTTATGACAGGTGTAATAAAAAAGGACACCTAAATTTAGAATGTATAAAGTAAAAAAAGCACAAGCATCCCTCATGAAAGTGTAAGTCCAATAAGGAGAAAGAAGCCTTCAAAGCTACATAGCATGATTCTAATACATTAGAAATTGAGAGCTTATATGATGAAAAAAAGACTACAAACCTATTGTTTCATGGCAATTGAAAATGATGATTATCCTTCATCAAAATGACTCAAAAAGTGAAAGTGAAGTCTTACTCTAGGGAAGATTTATATAATCTCACTTCTAAGCTCACTGAGAGCTATGAATTTTAAAGTTTTTTTCTTCTATACATCAAAAGGAGAATAATGATTAAAAAATTCACTTGAGAATCTTGACTTCGTCCTAAAGAGGTTGAGTCTTTAAAGACTGAAAATAACAGTTTTAAAGATAACATTTCAAAATTCTCAAAAGTAAAGGAACAATTAGATCCCATCCTAAAAGTGTAAAGAAATCCTTGTATCAAATATGGTTTAGGATTCAATGCATCCTAATCCTTTACTCCTTCTATTTCACAAACTACATTTATGAAAGCCAATCATACTAAGACTCCTAGTCCTCCTAAGATTAGACTACTTTAAAGAAGCAAATACTAATGTTAAGAAGTAGAGATCTCGCTAAACCTCACACATTCATATGAGATTTACACCTTCTAAGACAAACTTTACGTACATGTACCAATCTTACAAGCTTAGAAGGCCTAACATGTAAAGGAATGATCTATGGCATGCACCAAGACACTATCGTAATATGTGTAAACACAATCATAATAATGTTCACCTCCCTTAAGGAAAAGTTCTAATAAAGGGACATATCTAACACTTTAAAGGCCATGCATCTTATGGTTATACTCCCAAGGAATATGCAACTAGGTATATTACAAAAACAAAAAAACAAAAAAAGCACACCTTAAAAAACATTTTATGTATGTTGATCGTAGAGCTAAAACTCATGCATATTTTGATGGACAATATTTCTATCATACATGTATGGTTACGTTGCATATCATTGCCATTTTAGAAAGAATGATGAGAAATTTATAAAGGTTAACCCATAAAGACCTGAGAGGATATGGATAACCAAAAACAAATTATTTCTTTTTCCTTATAAATGTGCTTGAAATCGAAAGTTGAGAAAGAAGAGTGACATTTTGATAATGGATTCTCTAAGCATATGACAATTAACATAAAGTTCTTTTTTAAGCTTGAAAAGATTAAAGGACTTAGCAATGTCTCATTTATTGACAATGATAAAAATTATGGGTATAGGTAAAGATGGTAAAAATGTTGATTCACCTATTCTGATAAAGAACCCACTAGGAGACTCGCCTAAAGAACTCTTTATATGAATTGTTACTTTGTCTAAGAAAGTCTAGAAATCAAGTTGTCAATCAAAAGATTAGAACCCTAAAGAAACTAAGTCCTTAAAACCCCTAATTTTAAAGACTCCATAAAGGTTAATCATTTCTTTGTTAAGTTTAATTTTGTATTCTACCAAGAACATAAGAAAATAAAGCATAAACTTGCTAAAACTTAATAATATTGATTAACAATTAATTATTTTTTTTGTAATACAAGGCTATGGCTTATATAGAGCCTTATAAAGAAAGTTTTCCTACATAGAAAAGGTCTTATGTTCCTAAACAAAGTCAGATTTAAGTAGAAAAATTATTCTAGACAAGATACTTACTAAAAAGGAAGTAAACAAAACTTAAAAATGGCTAACAAAAGAAGAATCTTGAATTGCAGTCAAGAAGCATGGTTGTGCACATGGTTATGCATTGTGATGCATGATTGTGTGTATGATCATGTGTTTGCATGATTATGAGCAACTCATAAGTTGTCTTCAATGCACAATTATGTGCATTATTGTGCAACTACATTTTGTCCAATGTTGTCACCTCAATGTACGATTATGTGCTTAGTTGTGCTTCCTAGAAGCATGGATGTGTATATGGTCATACACCATGTTTCTTCCTTTAAACAAGTTTCTTTTGACTTGTAGCTTTCTTTTTAAGGTCCTCCTATGAAATTAAGTTACAAAGGACTTGATTTTGATTTGAAGAAGATCTTGTAATTTCCTCTTGCAACTCTATGATCAATCATTGCAAAGCTTCTTTCATTCTTTTAGTCTTTGCGCTAGTCATTAGACCTCTAATCACTTAAAATGGATCTTAGGAAGGCTTGCTAGTACCTTAATCTCCATCACATTCATGACAAAGCCTTATTAGTTGATAGTCTTAAACATAACCTTCTAAGTTTAAGCCAATTGTTTGAGAAAGGATTAAGAGTTATGTTTGAACCTCAAGCTTGTTATGTGTCAAGAATAAGTGACTACAAATTATTGTTTATTGGTAAAAAGTCCAAAATATTTATGTTATTAATTTAAACTCTTTAGATAGTAAAAATATCTAGTGCCTTGTTACTATAGTGAATGAAGGATGGACTTAACACAAAAGATTTAGACATGCTAGCATAGAGTTGATTAAGTTAAGGAAAAAGAACTTGGTGGAAGGACTTTACAATATGAACTTCTCTAAAAACAGAATTTGTGATGCATGTAAAAAAGGTAAATGAGTCAAATCCTCCTTCAAAGCAAAGAATAAGGTAACTTCTACTAGACCTGTTTAATTGTTACACATGAATCTTTTTGCCTTACTAAAGTTGCTAGTTTGAGTGGCATGCATTATGTATTTATCATTGTAGATGAATTTTCAAGGTTCACTTAGGTTCTATTCCTCCCTTGTAAGGATTCTTATTTAGATTCTTTTAAGTCTTTTGCTAAAAGAATTCAAAATCAAAAGGATTTGAAAATCTTAGCCATTAGAAGTGATTATGGTGGAAAATTTCAAAATGCAAAGTTCAAAGTTTTTTATGATGAATATTGAATTTCACATAACTTTTCAACACCTAAAATTCCTTAATAAAATGGTGTAGTAGAAAGGAAGAACAAATCTTTATAAGAAATGACTAGGACTATGCTCAACAAGTATACCTTGCCAAAAAAGTTTTAGGTTGAGGCCATAAGCACCTTCTGCTATGTTTTAAATAAAGTTCTAATGAGACCTATTCTAAAGAAAACTCCTTACAGGTTATGAAATTGAAGGAAACTTAAAATTGCATACCTGAGAGTTTTTTGTTACAAGTGATTTATTCTAAATACTAAAAACAACCTTAGCAAAATTGACTCTAAATCAGATGAAGGAATCTTTTTAGGTTACTTTACCTTTAGTAAAAGATAAAAAAAGTCTTTAATAAGTGAACTTCTATTATTGTAGAGTCAATGCATATTTTTTTTTTATATAAATCTCACCATATTTATCCTAAAAAATAAAAAGATATTAATGATTTTATAGGTCTTGTGGACGAGCTTACCATTGAAGAAAAACCAAAAGAGATGGAAAAAAAAAACTCAAAAGGAAGATGAACATACAAATGAGATACCACCTACCATATCTCCAAGTATAAGACAAATGGTTTAATAGTTGGATAAAGATTAGATATACAAGAAGGATCATCCTAAAGACCTCATCATTAATGATCAATAAAAAAGGGGTGTTAACTAGATTCTCCCTTAGAACTACATATATAATCTTGTATTTTATTTCCCTTATTAAGCCTAAAGCCATAGATTAAGTAATCAAGGATAAGCATAGGGTTCTTGCTATATAAGAAGAGCTCAATCAATTTAAAAGGAATAAGGTTTAGGCCTCGGTTCCAAGATAACCATTCCATTATTAGAACTAACTGAGTATTGAGAAACAAGATTGATTAGCTTGGGGTTATAACTAAGCATAAGGCTAGGTTAATAACAAAAGGTTGCAATTAAGAGGAAGACATTAATTAAGATGAAACTTTTACCCCTATTACAAGGTTATAAGTAATTAGGATCTTGTTTACATATTCATCATTCATGAATTTTAAACTTTTTCAAATGGATATCAAAAGTGCATTCTTGATTGGATTCATAAAGGAGGAAGTCTATAAGGAACAACCTCCTAGTTAAAAAGCATATCTTTCTAAATATTATTTACAAACTTACCATAGCCTTGCATGGGTTAAAACAATCTTTAAGAGCTTGGTATAAAGATTGAGTAACTTTCTTCTAGAAAGAGAATTTTCAAAAGGATTATTAGTAGAAACTACATCTTTCACCAAAAAGCATAATGAAGATATCTTGATTGTTCAAATTTATGTAGATGATATCATATTTAGTGTTACTCATGTTTGCTCATGTGAGGATTTCTTTAAAGTTAAGCAAAGTGAATTTGAAATGAGCATGATAGAAGATCTCAAATTCTTCCTTAAGTTGTAAATAAAACAAAGAAAAGAGAGAATCTTCATCAATCATGCTAAATATATAAAGGAACTACTTAAAAGATTTAACATGAACATAAGCAAACCATGTATGACCCTAATAGGCATAAAGACTAAGCTTGATATAGATGAAAATGGTAACGTAGTAGATCAAAAGTTCTATAGAGGTATGACTTAGAGCCTTCTATGTCTTATTACTTCTAAGCCAAATACATGTTTAGTATTTGTTTATGCGTTATATATCAATCTAATCCTAAGGACTCACACTTGCGTGCTGTCAAACATATTATAAATTACTTGAATGGCACAACAAAACTTAGAATTATGAAGTCCTAAGGGATCCTTATTCGATCTCAAAGTATACTCAGATGCTTACTTTACTGGATGCACCTTAGATGAGAAAAACACTTTAGGCACATGTCATTACTGGCATGATTTTTAGTGTCATGAAGTAGCAAGAAGCAAAATTCAGTGGCTTTACCAGCGACTATATTGCAGTAGGATTGTGTTTTACACAAATCATATGGATGAAACAACAATTACAATATTATGTTTGATCATATGCAACCATCAAGTGTGATGACACTATGTCATGATCCGAATGTTGCACTAATGCTAGGGAACGAAAAGGAAAATATATAAATAATTGATCAGACTAAGGAAGATTAGACCAATTTGGGGTACAAAGAGTTTTCAAAGATGCTTTAGACATGATGGAAAATATAGAAATAGCTAATGTGGGCATGAAAAATTAAGAAGAAGGATTTTATAGAGAAGGGATCAGGTGAATAGTGCTTAACAACCATGAATAGTTAAGCTAGCTGTGCAGATTGTCATTATTGTTTGTACAAACAAGTATTCATATATACATATAGCTCAATGGTATGTACAAACAACTTTTCTTACAATTTTTTATCACAAAGTCTCTTTTGTACCATGAGGCATTTAAACCATCTCACACCCATTTGAAAAGGAATATATATACACATATGGACAAAGTATACATTCATTAAAATCATGCATGGAATATTAGAAAGGCAAAACAAGTATCCATTATATTAAAATTACGAAATGTGATAAAATTAGGGATGTTTAACCCTAAGAATACCCTAAATGTCTAAAGTATTCAAAGATAATGTCAAAAGGGCCTAATAATGCTCCTAATAACTATACTACAATGTTAACCAATGTGCCAAAAGGGAGTCTTACGGTTTAAAAAATAAAAAAGAGAAAATCCTAAAGCTTAAAGAGATTTAGAGGAGGGGCAACTGTAGCTCTCCTAGTCCTCATCATCATCCTTTTTATTAGAGGTCCCTATGTAACTCTTGGACTTAGTGAGCACTAGATGCTTCATCTAGCTCAAAGCTCTACAAGGGCATTGCATGCCTTATAAATCTCTCAGCCCTATCACTGATATGCCTTTTACAATTAACATGAGATTAGGATGGTTAGGTCACAAATGCACACATAAGTACAAACATAACCATGCATACATCAATTGCATTTTTACTAACTTGTATTTCATGAGTCTACTACGTGATAGTCCTCTTGAAAGTGACGATAAGGTCAAACATATGCTTAGCTTAGATGCATGAAATTTGCAAGTAGGGAGTGAAGTTAGTAAGAAAGATAAAGAACTAATAGTACAAAAACACAAAGTAAAAAAAAATACCTACATGGGTTGTGCCAGTAGGCTCGAACAAGCATAATGACCAAGTGATCTCTAAGGCCATCATAGAGCTGGCTATGAAAGAGATACACGTCTCTATAAGACTTTCGCAAAACGGGTTTAACTTTCATGCCATTATCAGCTCTAGACTCAACGCATTAGCAACACGAGCCCATTTATGGCTCGAGACCATCAGTGTTGGCTCAATCGACCTCCACTTCAAGTGAGATGCCAGGCCACGTGTACTATGCTGTAGCACCATCCTTGCATGTGCCTTAAATCATAGGAATGCTAGCATTAGATAGTGAAAAGT
Source organism: Omphalea diandra (assembly GCA_949677035.1). NCBI lineage: Eukaryota > Viridiplantae > Streptophyta > Magnoliopsida > Malpighiales > Euphorbiaceae > Omphalea > Omphalea diandra. The sequence goes on from CATIWR010072952.1 coordinate 13,909, forward strand.
ATCCTACCAAAGACTCAACCATCCAAGCCCAATACCCAATAACCCTACCACTAATTTCTCTTCAGGTTACAGCTTTAATGCTTGTCAATACTCATTGCCTTTCAGATCCACTGCCCAAAACATATCTAATGGTGGATGTTGAGGTATGAGATGTGTATCAAGACCCTCTCATCAAAGTAATATCCACTCTCTAAAATACCTCTCCTTAATGGAGGGCTCTATAAGCAATCAACATCCATATGAGCGCTTTTTAAAATCCACAACCTAAGGTTGCCATCCACCCATTGATCCCTTCAAGTCTAGATAAAGTTGCAAGGGAAAAATATCATTATAAGTATATTACCAAATTAATAAGCATTGTAAAACTAATGACCTAATTTTGTTTTATTATATAAACATGCCTAAGCGATCATCAACCCATATGCGATTGTGCTTGAGCTTTAATGATGTCTCACTGTGATGTATAAAGTTATTTTATGTTATCTGTTTCTTGTGATTCTTTATGCAAGTTGTTTCATATCTTTAATTCAGTGTGTTCTAGTTATTTCTTTCATACATCCTTTATTTCTTTCAAAGTTTTCTTATTCTCTTTGCTCTTTGATTACTTTTCTTTGAGACATCATTTTGTCTCAACCAAATCTTTAAAGTGACTACCAATTGTTTATTACTCTTGATATTTATTGATTTTGATTCTTTTAAAAAGATAAAAAGGTTTAGCTTGAAAGGAAAAAGGCAAATAGTGATGAGATTATTAGATGATAAAAGCCAATAAATTATATGAAACATGAGTGATAATCATTTATTTGAGTGCAAATACGTGAGGGAGTGGGTGAGCAATATTTTTCTTTTATTATTAACAAATTTGTAGGTTATAAAAACGAGTAATGAAAAAACCATAAGAGGTTGTTGGACTAGGTTGATTTAACCAAAGTCATAAACCTCTTTTGATCTTGACAATAGAGATTGATCAATTCTAATGCTTTTATTAAGTGATATTTTGTAGATTATAAGTTATATTTTGACATTGGAAGTTGGATAGAGTTCAAATCTCCAACCTTGTAAAGTTCACTCTAATTCGCGGTGAGTGTATTATAAATCACGACCATGAATCAGTCGCAAGGAAGGATGAAGCTAGGCCAGAGGAATTTATAGATAACTTCGCTCCCATGACACACCTAAAGTTGGCAAAGCCTTAGTCACAGAAGAATTCATGGTGTGTGTCACGCCTGAGTCACGATTGCTACTTTTATAGTGACAAAAGAGGGAACCAAAGCCACAACCATAGCTTGTTAAGTGTCCCAGGTGTCCGTTGAAGATAAAAAATAATGAAGGCAAAAGTTCGTTCGCAACCGCAACTCAAACAGTTGAAGTATTCTCTTTAAATAGAGGAATTTGCGGTCTCAATCGCGCCCAAGACATTGACATCTCATGGCCATGACCTTTGAGAGTGGTTAGAACACAACGACTTTTCTAGATGACCAATGAAAAACTACAAGTAGACTAGTCGTTAGACATAAACGGTGTCTTTCGTCGAAATTTTTGGCTCATCTATGGAAATTGAAAATTTGCGATCGTGAAAAGGTAGTAGTGAGCTCAACTTCAACCTGACAAGCATTTAATGCTGAATTTGCCTAGCACATCTTTAAGATTTGTTGATAGTTTTAGTCTAACGTCTCTTTGGTGGATATGAGCTATAAATACTTCATCAAACAGATGTAAATGTAAGAGAAATCATTAATTTGTAACCATACTCTTACTAATTTACTACTCATTCTTTCAATTCTCATTTATGCTTTAGTGATTATTTGGTGTGAGCAATAAACACCATTGTAAGAGGTTTTAATGTGAGCTTTGAAAACACCTGTGAAAGGTTTTAGTGTGAGCCTTAAAAATGTTCGTGAGAGGTTTTTAGTGTGAGCCTTGAAAACATTTGTAAGAGGTTTTTATGTGGGCCTAGAAAATACAAGTTGTAAAAGTTTGGTGTGAGCTTGGAAACACCTTTTATGAATTTAGTGAAATACCCAATTTTGAAGAGTGGACGTAGGGTTGGTTAACACCCGAACCACTATAAACTCTTATGTCTATTATTCTCTTCTTCTACTCAACTTCTTAAACACCTTATCCCTCATTTTATTTTTTAATTGAACACCAATTTAACCCCCCTTTTTGGTGCCCTAAGCCAACAAGTGGTATCGGAGCCAAGTCTCACAAAGAAACCTTAATTGGGTGAGCAAAGATCATGGCACAAAAAGGAATCCACTTACACCTCAAGCCCTACTTTGATGGATCCGACTATACTCATTGAAAGTATTGGATGAAGATTTATCTTGATATAGATGAAGTGGATCTTTGGGATATTGCAGTCAAAGAATGGAAGCCACCCACCAAAGTAGTGGATGGAATGAAGAAATTATTCCAAGAGAAGAATGGGTTGAAGCCCATAAAAGGTCAAATGGCAAGAATAAAAGAGTCATGGTAATTATTCTAAGCTCTTTCTCAAGGGACGAGATTAGAAGAGTACAACACTGCCAAATAGCTTATGCCATATGGAAGACCCTATAAAACTATCATGAGGGCACAACACTTATGAAATCAAGTAGGTTGGAAATATATGTGACAAAATGAAAGCTCTTCATGATGAAAAACCATGAAAACATCATCGAAATAAAAATAGACTCCTTTCTATTACCACAAACATGAAAAAATTTAGAAATACTCTCACCAACTATGAGGTAAATACTAAAATTCATAAAACTCTTCCATTAGATAAATTTGGTGTAAGAGTATGCAACATTCAAAAGTCCAATCCGAAGATTGGGAAGGTTCCTACAGTTGTTTTAATAGGCAAACTTTTAACTCATGAGTCAACCTTAAAAAAGGATAAGGAAATGAAGAAATTGAGGGGCCAAGGAGAAAAATCAGAAAAACTTGAAAGGAAAACCTTGGCACTCAAATCTTCAACTAAAGAGAAGGAAGTGGAAACTACCTCAAGTGAAGAAGAAAGTGATAAAGAGGAAGAGGAACTAGCAATGCTCTTTAGAAGGACGAAGGAGCTCATTAGAAGGACCAAGGAGCTCATTAGAAGAAAAAAAGAGAGAAGAAACTTTAAGAAAGCTACCCCTAATCCTAAAGAGAGATCAATCAAAGTCACTTATTATGAGTGTCGCAAGCAAGGCCACATCAAATATGACTATCCCAAGCTAAAATAGAAGAAGAAAGGGGACAAAGAGAAGAGAAAAAGCTTCAAAGCCACTTAGGATGATAACTCAAGTAAGGATGAAAAGGATGAAGAGATTGCCAACATATGTTTTATGGCTCAAGAAGACTCTCCTAATGAGGTAAACACTTCATCTCATTCTCATTTAGATTATGATAACTTAGATGATGTAGATGAAGAGTTTCTAGAAGCTCTCACTATGAGGGGTGACAAGTATAAGTCACAAATGAAGTCTTATAAGAAAAATGCTTAAAATTGGAGGATGTTTATAAATCTCTCAATGATCTTGTAAGACAATTGAGAGCTTCAAATGTTGAGCTCAAAAAATCTATGAAAAATCTTTCCAAATCATCTTCATCATTAGCTTCATTAAGAAAAGAGAATGATACTCTAAAGGGAGAAGTCATTGAGCTTAAAAGCTCTATCTCTAAGTTTCATAAGGGTAAGAAAGCTTTGGATACACTCATAGTATCACAAAAGCATCCCTTAATTAGGTATGGTTTAGGATTTAATAAAGCCTCAACTTCACATCTACACTCACTACATTTGTTAGAACATCAACACCTCAAACCTCAAGTATTGAAGTCATGAGGAAGAAAAGTGTTATAAGCATTAAATTCCCAACGCCTAAAGGCAAAGGGAAAACACAAAATGACTTAAGGCCTACTTCAATAAAAGCTAATCATGCTTACATGTATAATAAGAAACATTCTCACACACACAAACATAAACAATTCTCTACTGCTCCTCATCACTCATGCACTTATATAACCAAAGTATGAGAAGGCCTCCTACTTATACTAAGTTTGTGCATAGGAGAAAGACTCACAAGTCTAAACTCCAATGTCACTATTACATGAAATATAGGCACATTAATATTCATTGTTATATTAGGAAGGCTTACCTCAAATTAGAGGACCCTTTAACTCTTAACCTTCTAGGACCCAAGTATGCTTGGGTACCTAAGAAAAATTGATTTACTTATATTGTGTAGGGATTTGTGGTAGCCACCAATAAATCACTCAATTGGCATGTGGATAGTGGATGATCTAAGCACATGACGGGCAATAGGAAGCTATTCATAACATTGAAAGAAAAAAAAGGTGGAAATGTCACATTTGGTAACAATGCCAAGGGTAAGGTAATTAGCATTAGAACCAATGGTAAGAATGGTTGTTCTTTGATTAATGATGTTTTATTAGTTAATAGCTTACAATATAATTTGTTGAGTGTAAGTCAATTGTGTGATAAAGGCAATAAAGTCACCTTTGATCGTAGAGAATACCGAGTCAGGTTGTTTTCAAGGGTGAAAGGAAAGGTAATACTTACTCAATTGACTTAGACAATTTGGCTAACCAATCTTTCAAGTGTCTTATGTCTTTTAGTAATGAGGATTGGTTACAGCAAAAAAGGATTGGACATGCAAACATGGATCTATTACAAAGACTATCAAAAGGAAAGCTAGTGGAAGGCCTTCTTAGGCTAAGTTTCACTAAAGACAAGACATGTGGTCCTTGCTAAATAGGAAAGTAACATCAAGCCTCCTACAAAGCTAAAAATATTATAAGTTCATCTAGACCCCTTCAACTAATTCATATGAATTTAATAGGACCTACGAGAAGTGCTAGCTTAGGTGGAAAACATTATGCACTAGTCCTAGTCGATGATTATTCTAGGTTTATGTGGGTGTCCTTTCTAGCTCATAAGAATGATACCTTTAGTCTTTTCAAAAGCTTTACAAAAAGAATTGAAAATGAAAAGGGTTACTTCATTTCATTTATAAAAAGTGACCATGGAAAAGAATTTCAAAATGAGTCTTTTGAAACTTATTATTTGGAGAATGGAATTTTTCACAACTTTTCAACTCCTAGAACACCACAACAAAATGGTGTTATAAAGAGGAAAAAATAAAACACTAGTTGAAATGGCTAGAACCATGCTCAATGATTATTCTTTACTAAATTACTTTGGGGCCGAAGCCATTAATACTTCGTGTTATATTGCAAATAGAGTTTTTAAAAGACCCATTCTCAATCAAACATCTTATGAGCTTTGGAATGGTAGAAAACCTAAGATATCATACCTAAGAGTATTTGGTTGCAAGTGCTATATATATTCCACCAAGGATAATCTTGAAAAATTTGATTCTAAGACCAATGAAGTATATTTTTAGGTTATTCCACCTTTAGCAAGGCTTATAAAGTCTTTAATAAGAGTTCTATGGTAGTTGAAGAGTCTATAAATGTTGTTTTTGATGAATCTAGTAAACTTAATCTTAGAAAATGTACTTTTGTTGATGATCTTGTAGGTGACCTTAAAAAATTAGAGTTGGAAGACACTATAAGAAAAAAGGATAAAGATAAGGAAGAAGGTGAATCATCATGAGTAGATGAGGAACCACAACATCAACAAGAAGTTGAGCCAAGTCAAAATCTAGCCAAGGATTAGAGATTTTCCAAGGATCACCCCAAAGATTTGATTATTGGTGATACCTCTCAGGGTGTAAGTACTAAATCTTAATTTAATCTTTTAGACAATAATCTTCCTTTTGTTTCTCAACTTAAACCAAAATCCAATGATGAGGCTCTTGATGATGAAAGTTGGGTGATTACCATACAAGAGGAACTCAACCAATTTGAGAGAAATAAGGTATTGAAACTTGTCTCTAGGCCTAAAGAACACCCAATTATAGGTTGCAAATGGGTATTTATGAACAAGTTAGATGAGCAAGGTTTCATCACTAGGAATAAAGCTAGATTGGTTGCTAAGGGTTACAACCAAGAGGTTGAGTACATTTGCTCCTATAGCAAGATTAGAGGCCATGAGGATTCTTTTAGCCTTTGCATGCCATATAAATTTTAAACTCTTTCAAATGGATATAAAAAGTGCATTTTTAAATGGAGTAATTAAGGAGAAAGTTTATGTTCAACAACCTCCTGGTTTTGAGTCTCATAATTTTCTAATTATGTTTTTAAATTGAATAGAGCCTTTTACGGATTGAAACAAGCTCCAAGAGCTTGGTATGAAAGGCTTTGTTCATTTCTTTTCAAAAATGTTTTTGAAAAAGGAAAGGTGGACACTACATTATTTGTTAAAAGGCACAAGCAAGATACACTTATTGTATAAATTTATGTTGATGATAATGGCCTCTAATATTGCAACAAGGGCAAAAGTCTCATCATAATCTATGCCTTCCTCTTGGTTGTATCCCTTAGTAACCTATCTAGCTTTATTCCTAGTGATGAAACCTTGCTCATCTAACTTGTTCCTAAACACCCATTTGCAACTTATAATTAGGTGTTCTTTAGATCTAGGGATAAATTCCCATACCTTGTTTCTCTCAAATTGTTTGAGTTCCTCTTGCATAGCAATCACCCAACTTTCATCATCAAGATCCTTATCAATAGATTTTTGCTTAAGTTGAGAAACAAAAGCAAGATTATTATCTAAAAGATTAAGTTGAGATCTAGTACTTACACCCTTAGAGGTATCACAAATTATCAAATCTTTGGGGTGATCCTTAGAGAATCTCTAATCCTTAGGTAGATCTTGACTTGGCTCAACTTTTTATTGATGTTGTGGTTCCTCATCTACTCTTAATGATTCACCTTCTTCCTTATCTTTATCCTCTTTTCTTATGGTGTCTTCCAACTCTAATTTTTCAAGGTTTACCTACAAGATCATTAACAAAAAACTTTTCCAAGATCAAGTTTACTAGATTCATCAAAAATAACATTCATAGACTCTTCAACTGCCATTAAACTCTTATTAAAGACTCTATATGCCTTGTTAGAGGTGGAATAGCCTAAGAATATACCTTCATTGGTCTTAGAATCAAATTTCCCAAGATTATCCTTGGTATTCAATATAGAGCACTTGCATCCAAATACTTTTAGGTATGATATTTTGGGTTTTCTATCATTCCATAACTCATAAGAAGTTTTTTTGAGAATGGGTTTTTAAAGACTCTATTTGCAATATAACACAAAGTATTAATGGCTTCAGCCCAAAAGTAATTCGGTAAAGAATACTCATTGAGCATGGTTCTAGCCATTTCTACTAGTGTTCTATTTTTCCTCTTTTCAACACCATTTTGTTGTGATATTTTAAGAGTTGGAAAATTATGGAAGATCTTATTCTGGGAACAACAGGTTTCAAAAGACTTATTTTGAAATTCTTTTCCATGGTCACTTTTTATAGAAGAAATGAACCCTTTTCATTTTCAATTCTTTTTGCAAAGCTTTTGAAAGAATCAAAAGTGTCATTCTTATGAGCTAGAAATGACACCTAAGTAAACCTAGAATAATCATCAACTAGGACTAGTGCATAATGTTTTCCACTAAGCTAGCACTTCCAGTGGGTCTTATAAAGTCCATATGAATTAGTTGAAGGGGTCTAGATGAACTTACAACATTTTTAGCTTTATAGGAGACTTGATGTTGCTTCCCATTTAGCAAGGACCACATGTCTTGTCTTTAGTAAAATTTAGCTTGAGAAGACCTTCCACTAACTTTCCTTTAGATAGGCTTTGTAGAAGATCCATGCTTGCATGTCCAAGCCTTCTATGCCATAACCAAGCTTTATTACTCAAAGACATAAGACACTTAAAAGATTGGTTAGCCAAATTGTCTAAGTCAATTGAGTTGGTATTGTCTTTCCTTTCACCCTTGAAAATAAACTCATCATCCACTAGTATGGTGACTCGGCATTCCCTAGGATCAAAAGTGACTTTATTACCTTTGTCACATGATTGACTTACACTCAATAAATTATGTTGTATGCCATTAACTAATAAAACATTATCAATCAAAGAATAACTATTTTTACCAGTGGTTCCAATGCCAATTACCTTACCCTTGGCATTGTTACCAAATGTGACATTTCCACCTTCTTTTTCCTTCAATGTCGTGAATAGTTTTCTATTTCCCATCATATGCTTAGAACATCCACTATCCACATGCCAATTGCTTGATTTATTGGTGGTTGCCACACTTCCTTAAATAATAAAAGTAAATCACTTTTTCTTAGGTACCCAAACATACTTGGGTCCTAGGAGGTTAGAAGTTGAAGGGGTCCTCTAATTTGAGGTTAGCCTTCCTAATAAAACGATGAATATTAATATGCCCAACTTTCATGCAATAGTGACATTAAACTTATGAGTCTTTCTCCTTTGTACAAACTTAGTATGAGTAGAAGGCCTTCTCATACTTTGATTATATGAGTGCATGCATATGCATGAGTGATGAGAAGTAGTAAATGATTTTTTTTTGTTTATGTGTGTGAGCATACTTTTTGTTGTACAAATAGGCATGGTTTGCTCTTTGAGTCTTGGCTCTTGAGCTTTAGGGAGCCTTCTCTTTGCCCTTAGGCATAGGTGGCTTAGTGCTAAGACCACTTTTCTTCCCAATTACCTCAACACTTGAAGTTTGAGGTTTTGATGCTCTAATGAATGTAATGTGAGATGATGTGGATGAGGAGGCTTCATTGAAGCCTAAACCATGTCTAATCAATGATGGCCTTTGAGACACAATCAATGTGTCTAAGGCTTCCTTTCTTTTATGAAACTTAGAGATTGAACTTCTAAGCTCAATGACTTCTCCTTTTAGAGAGTCATTTTCTTTTCTTAAGGTTGTTAAGGAAGTTGATGTCTTGGAAAGATTTTTCATAGATTTTTTTAGCTCATCATTTGATGCCCTCAATTCGTTTACAAGATCATTGAAGAATTTATAATCATCCTCTAATTTAAGACATTTTTTCTTGTAAGACTTCATTTGTGACTTGTACTTATCACATCTCATAGTAAGAGCCTCTAGAAGCTCTTCATCTACCTCATCAAAATCATCAAAATCTGAATGAGAGTGGGATGAAGTACTTACCTCATTTGGAGAGTCTTCTTGTGCCATGAAGCAAATGTTGACAACTTCTTCTTCTTCTTTATCTTCACTTAAGCTATTATCCTAAGTGGCTGAGAAACTTTCTTCTTCTTATTGTCCCCTCTTTTCTTCTTCTTTATCTTGGGACAATCGTATTTGATGTGGCCTTGCTTTCCACACTCATAGCAAGTGACTTCATTAGATCTCTATCTAGGATTAGGAGTTGTCTTCTTAAAACTTTTTCTCTATTTTCTTCTTCTAATTAACTCCTTAGTCCTTTTTGAGAGCATTGCTAGCTCTTCTTCTTCTTTATCAATCTCTTCATCACTAAAGGTAGTTTCTACCTTCTTCCCCTTGGTTGAGGGTTTGAGTGCTAAGGTTCTTCTTTCTTTTTTTGATTTTTCTCCTTGGCCCCTTAATTTCTTCATTTGCTCATTCTTTTGTAAAGCTAACTCATGAATTAAAACCTTGCCTATTAACACATCCATAAGAACCTTTCCAATCTTCGAGCTGGACTCTTGAATGTTGCACACTCTTGCACCAAACGTATCTAATAGAAGAGTTTTAAGGATTTTTGTGTTTACCTCATAGTTGGTGAGAGTCCTTCCAAATTTCTTCATTTTTATGACAATGGATAGAAATCTATTCATCATTTCGCTGATGCTTTCATGGTCTTTCATCATGAAGAGCTCCCATTCCGTCACGTACATCTCCAATCTACTTGATTTAACAAGTATTATGCCTTCATGACAATTTTCAAGAGTCTTCCAAATGGCATGAGCTATTTGACAATGTTGCACTCTTCCAATCTCTTCCCTTGAGAGATAGCTTAGAAGAACAGCCATTGCCCTCTTGTTCTTGCCATTTGACCTCCTATGGGCTTCAACCCAATCTTCCTTTGGAATGAGTTATTCAATTCCATTCACTACTTTAGTAGGTGGCTTTCATTCTTTGGCAACTACATCCCAAAAGTCCACTACATCTGCATCAAGATACATCTTCATCCTATACTTCCAATGAATATAATAAGATCCATCAAAGTAGGGTTTGAGGTGTGAGTGAATTCCCTTTTGTGCTATGATCTTTGCTCATCCAATTAAGGCTTATTTGTGAAACTAGGCTCTGATACCACTTGTTGGCCTTAGGTACTAAGAAGGCGGGGTTGAATTGGTGTTTTAAAAAAAATGAAGTGAGGGATAAAGATAGAGTAGAAAGGAGACATAAAGATTTATAATAGTTTGGGTATTAACTAACCCTACGTCCACTCCTCAATTCTCTACAATTGGGTGTTTCACTCACTCAAAATGGTGTTTCTAAGCTCACACCTAACTTTTACACTTTGTATTTTTAAGGCTCACGCAACAACCTCTCTTACAAGTGTTTTATAAGACTCACACTAAAACCTCTCTCAAGTGTTTTCACAGGCTCACACTAAAACCTTTTACTATTGGTATTTAATGCTCACACCCAACAATCACAATCTCATAAAGAATAAAACAAATTAAGTAGTTAAACTGCAAGAGCTTTTAGACAAGTAATGAATTCTCTTTTTATCTCTTATTAACAACTGTTTGGTGGAGTATTTATAACCCATACCCACCAAAGAGATGTTAGATTATGAAACTCATCAAATCTTCAAGACATGCTAGGTAGATTTTGCATTAATTGCATGTTAGGTGGGAGCCACGATCACTACTGATTATTTGCGATCGCAACATACCAATTTCCATACGGGAGCCAAAAATTATGGTGAAAAACCCCATTTATGTCTAACGACTAGTCTACATGTCAGCTCCTCATTGGTCCATTAGGAAAATATAGTCATTGCTTTCTAACTGTCCATAAAAATCTAGGTTGCGATCAGTCCTTATACAGGGTGCGACTGAGACACAAATTCTTCTGTTTAAAGGAGAATTTTCATTTTCATTAATCGCAGTTGCTACCCACAATGTCGTCCTTGTGAATTTTGTTCTTCAACGGATACCTAGGATACTTGGCACACTATGGTTGTGGACTTAGTTCCCTCTTCAGTCACTATGAAGGTCGCAGTTGTGACTGAGGTACGACATTGATCGCAAATTCATTTGTGACTTTGACACTCCCATCTTTAGATGAGTTGCGGCAGTGATGATGCCTGCGAATCCGTCTGATCCAGTTTCACCCTGTCTTGAGCTATGTCGCGATCACGAATTACAAATCACTGACCACGAATTTGGATGGACTTTGCCTTCTTGGAGATTGTGAAATCCATCCAACTTTCAATTGAAGGTCTAACTTTATTTTGCAAAACAACACTTAATGGAAACATTATAATTGATCAATCTCCTTTATCAAGATCAAAAGAGGTCTAAGACTTAAGGTTAACCAACCTAGTCCAATAACTATGTCTTACCACCATCAACAACAAATTAGACAAGATAATGAGGATGATGAAAAGGAGATTCCTTTTTCTCTCACATCTTCATAATGACATGGTGGACTTGCAAGAGAAGTTGGGAGTTCCTCATTGCCATCTTGCAAACTTTATTGAGTTTGAGGATACTTAAGAAGAAGAAGGCCCTGATGGAGTTGAAAATGGAGATGAAGCAAAAGGTGGAGATAATGAAGAAGAAGAAGAAATTTTTGGAGATGATGATGATTCTCCTACTTTCTAATATATGATCTCCTTGTATTTTTTTTCTGTTTCTTTTTGAATGAAAAAATTGTGATCCCACAACTTGTGATGAATATATATAAAAAGTGTTTGTTCTTTGACATTTTTTGTCTTATTGTGATTGCTTTATTTCACTTTGTTATGCATTTTCTCCCTATGAATACTTGTCTATTTATTTTTATGCACTTATTTTTTTCCCTTTACCCTATTTTTGATTTTGCCAAAGGGGCAGAGATAGAATCAAGAAAGAATCAAAGGGGGAAAGAAAATAATAGCATAAGTTGAGGGGGAGCATCATACTTATCATACTTAAATTTTTTTTTTTAGAATTCTTACCTTGATTGTTTGGAAGTCATACTTAGAAATTTTTGCTAAAGATTCTAAGTCCATATTGAACATTTTACCATTCCAAGTTCACAACTTCAGAACTCATGCATTTATTTTTTTTCCCTTATGATCAATCTACGTTGGCAAAATCAAAAAAGGGGAGATTATTGGACTAGGTTGATTTAACCTAAGTCATGAACCTCTTTTGATCTTGACAATAGAGATCGATCAATTCTAATGCTTTCATTAAATGATGTTTTGTAGATTATTGATCAATTCTAATGCTTTCATTAAGTGATGTTTTGCAGATTATACGTTAGATTTTGACATTAGAAGTTGGATGGAGTTCAAATCTCCAACCTTGTAAAGTTCATTCTAATTCATGGTGAGTGTATTGTAAATTGCGACTGCAAATCAGTCATAAGGAAGGATGAAACTAGGCTAGAGGAATTCGCAGACAACTTCACTGTCGTGACACACCCAAAATTGGCAAAGCCTTAGTCACAAAAGAATTCACAGTGTGTGTCATGCCTGAGTCGCAACTGCGACTTTCATAGTGATAAATGAGGGAACTAAAGCCATAACCACAGCTTGCCAAGTGTCTGTTAAAGATAAAAAATAGCGAGGGCAAAAGTTTGTTCGCGACCGTAACTCAAGTAGTTGAAGTTTTCTCTTCAAACAGAGGAATTTGCAGTCTCAGTCGCATCTAAGGCATTGACATCTCGCGACCACAACTTTTGAGAGTGGTTAGAACATAATGACTATATATTTCTATATGACCAACAAAAAGTTGACACGTGGACTAACCGTTAGGCACAAATGGTGTCTTCCGTTGAAATTTTTGGCTCTTCTATGGAAATTGAAAATTTACGACCATAAAAAGGTAGTAGCGACAACAACTTTAGCCTGACAAGCATTAATGTTGAATTTGCCTAAAACATCTTTGGGATTTGCTAATAGTTTTAGTCTAATATCCACAAAATAAATGTAAATGTAAGAGAATTCATTAATTTGTAACCATACTCTTGCTAATTTGCTACTCATTCTTTTAATTCTCATTTATGCTTTAGTGATTGTTTGGTGTGAGCAATAAACACCATTGTAAGAGGTTTTAGTGTGAGTGTTGGAAACACTTGTGAAAGGTTTTAGTGTGAGCTTTGAAAACATTTATGAAGCAATAAACACCATTGTAAGAGGTTTTAGTGTGAGCATTGGAAACACTTGTGAAAGGTTTTAGTGTGAGCTTTGAAAACATTTATGAAAGGTTTTAGTGTGAGCCTTGAAAACACTTGTGAGAGGTTTTTAGTGTGAGAAAACACTTGTAAGAGGTTTTTATGTGAGCCTGGAAAACACAAGTTGAAAAAGTTTGGTGTGAGCTTGGAAACACCTTTTATAAATTGAGTGAAATACCTAATTGTAGAGAATTGAGGAGTGGACGTGGGGTTGGTTAACACTTGAACCACTATAAACTCTTATGTCTATTATTTTGTTCTTATACTCAACTTCTTCAACACCTTATCCCTCATTTTATTTTTTAATTGAACACCAATTCAACCCCTTTTCTTGGTGCCCTAGGCCAATAGAGGTTGGCATGAAATTTATCATGAAGGCTGTTATTGATCAGTTTCAAAAGCTAAATGCAAGGTTAGGTGACATACAATCCCCTTTAAATTCCAAATCCTTTAGAAGACATATGATTGATGAGGTGGAAGAATACGATTCAGTTTGGGAGGAATTATTTTTCAACGATGGCAAAAAGGCTACTTCTAAAGAGATAGCCACCTAAGTGGCATTAAGATGGAAATTCCTACCTTTCAAAGCAAGAATGATCTAGAGTTATACCTAGGGTGGGAATGAAAGATTAACCATGTGTTTGATTTTCATGAGAGTACTTTAAGGAAAATAAGGTAAAATTGGCAACTGTAGAGTTCACTAATTATGCAAGCATATGGTGGGATCAGTTTGAGAGTAATAGACAAAGGCATAGAGAAAATCCTTCAGTTCTAGGAGGACATGAAATTGGCAATGTGTAAAAGGTTTGTCCCTAGCCATTATTATCGTGATTTACGTAAAAAATTTAAAAGTTTGGTGCAAGGATCCAAGAGTGTGGAGGACTACTATAAGGAGATGGAGATAACTATGATAAGAGCAAATGTTGAAGAGGATCATAACGGTACCATGACAAAGTTCATTATAGGCTTAAGCAAGGAGATTCCTAACATTGTTGAGTGCAACATTATATGGAGATGAAGGACCTCTTACAAAAGACCATTAAGGTCAAGAAGCAACTGAAATCTAGAGAAGCCAAATCTAGTTCTTCGTGGAAGGCTAATTAGAAGGACAACAAAGCCATCATAAAGCCAAAGGAGGAGACAAAGCCAAAATATTCTATTACTACTCCTAAAGGTAAAATCAAAACCAAAATCCTTTTAAATCATGTGATGTGAAGTGTTTTAGGTGTTAAGGTTATTGGCATATTACATCTCAATGTCTAAATAAAAGGACCATGATCCTATTAGATAATAGTGATGTGGAGAGTGTTAGCTTAAGTGATGATGAAATGCCACCATTGGAGGATTATTCAGATGTGGAGATTAAAGGACCCGTTCATGGTGAAAAGCACTAAGTGTGTAACCTAAAGATGATGATGATGACCAACATGAGTAGATTTTCCATACTAAATGCTATGTGAAATGCAAGGTATGTTCTTTAGTTGTTGATGGGGGTAGTTGTACCAACTTTACTGGTACATTATTGGTCGAGAAGCTAGATTTGAATACCATGATGCATCCTAAACCATACAAGCTCACTTGGCTTAATGATTGTGGGGAAGTGAGGGTTAACAAGCAAATGTTGATTTCCTTTTCCATTGACAAATATGAAGATGAAGTTTTATGTGATGTTGCACTAATGCAAGCATATCATATTTTGCTTGACTGACCATGTCAATTTGATAGGAGGGTCATACATGATGTGTACAAAAATTGCTATTCCTTTATACTTAATAATTGATGCTCATTACTAACTCCTCTTAAACCATTATAAGCTTATGAGGATCAATTAAGAATAGTAAGAGAGTGCAAAATGAGAGAAGCAATTTGGAAAGAAAGAAAGTGTACAACAAAGAGAAAAAATGAAGGTGAAAGAAAAAAAATGAAGGTGAGGAAGAGGAAAAATTGAAAAGAAAAGTGTGCAAAAAAGAGAGAAAATGAGAAAAAGAACTAGTTTGCAAAAAAAAAAAATAAATAAAGTGAGGTAAAGAGTGCTTTAATTGCTAAGCAACAACTATTTATACTATTGTATATGGATGTTTATCTATCTACTAATGACCTCAGCCCATCTTTTCCTAGTGTTGTTGCGTCTTTATTGCAAGATTTTGAGGATGTATTTTTGGAGGAGACTCCCTGAGGATTACCTCATTTAAGAGGTATTGAGTAGCAAATAAACTTCATACCCAGATCTATCCTACTAAATCGATCGACTTATAGAGCTAATCTTGAGAAAACCAAAGAGATCCAAAGGCAAGTAGATGACTTAGTGAAAAAGGATCTTGTGAGGAAGAGTCTTAGTCTATGTTCGATTCTCGCCTTTTTTGTCCTAAAGAAAGATGGAACATGAAGCATGTGTGTAGATTGTTAAGCCATTAACAAGATAATGGTTAAGTATAGGCATCTTATCCCTAGATTAGATGATATACTATATGAGTTGCATGGCTTTTATTTGGTTTCTAAAATTGATTTAAAATGTGGTTATTATCAAATTCTTATGAAAAAAGGTGATGAGTGAAAAACTATATTAAAAACTAAATATGGATTGTATGAGTGGTTAGTAATGCCATTTGGTTTAACTAATGCACTTAGTTTATTTATGAGGTTGATGAATCATGTTTTGTGTGCTTTCATATTTATGGTAGTTTACTTTGATGACATTTTAGTTTATAGCAAGAATTTGAATGAGCATGTAAAGCATTTGCATGATGTGTTTTGTGTGTTAAAAGAGCATCAATTATATGCTAATCTTATGAAGTGTACTTTTTGCATGGAGTATGTTATGTTTCTTAGCTATGTTATTGGTTTGTAAGGTATTAGTTTATGAATAAAAGGTAAGGGCAATAATGGATTGGCCTACACCTAAGAATGTAAATGAGCTAAGAAGCTTCAACGGTTTAACAAGTTTTTATTAAAGGTTTGTTAAAGATTTTAGTTTTATTGTGTCACCTTTGAATGAACTTATTAAAAAGAATGTTGTTTTTAAGTGGGATAATTTGCATGAACAAGCTTTTAATACTTTGAAAGAAAAGTTGACTATGCACCTTTATTATGTTTGCCTAACTTTGACAAAGCTTTCAAGGTAGAATGTGATGCATCTAGAGTTGGAATAGGGATTGTTTTAAAGGAAGATTCCAAACTCATTGTCTATTTAATGAAAAGCTTAAAGGGATGACATTGAACTATCCTACTTATGACAAGAAGCTTTATGTATTAGTCAGAACTCTTCAAACATGGTAGTTTTTGGCTTAGGGAATTCATCATTCATTATGATCATAAGTTCTTAAAGTTCTTAAAATCCCAAGGTAAACTTGATAAACAACATACTAAATGGTTGGAGTTCCTTGAAACATTTCCTTATGTAATTAAGTATAAGCATGGAAAGGAAAATGTTGTGGTAGATGCATTGTCAAGGAGGTACACACTACTTACTTCTTTGTAAACTAAATCACTTGGTTTTGATTTGCTTAAGGACTTATATGTCAATGTTGTTGATTTTGGTCAAGTATATGATGCTCCTACTAAAAGTGCATTTGGTGATTTTTATAGGCATAAAGGATTCTTATTCAAGTAAGACAAATTGTGTGTGCTTATGTCTTTTATTTGTGAATTGCTTATTAGGAAAACTTATGGGCATAGTAAATGGGACATTTTGGTGTGCAAAAGACTTTAGACATATTGCATGAGCAGTTTTATTAGCCTAATATGAAGCATGATGGGCAACCTATTTGTGATAAATGCATTAAATATAGATAAGCAAAGTCTAAGGTTAAACCACATAGTTTGTATCCCTATTTACTCATGCCAACCCAACCTTGGATTGATAATTCCATGGATTTTGTCATAGGTTTACTAAGGTCTCATAGTGGCAATGATAGCTTATTTGTTGTTATTGATAGGTTTAGCAAAATGGCTCATTCTATTACATATTCTAAAACCAGTAATGCAATAAAAAATGTAACATCTCTATCTTAATTCATTAGCATTCTCACATGAATATATTCATTGCATAAAAGATTTACAATCCCATATGAACATAAGAATTAGATAAATGATTATTTAGAGATATGAATTTGATAAGCACGATGATGACACTTGCACCATTGCATTTAGGACACTTGAACATAGATGTGATGTTTGTATAGTAACATGAAAAATTATCTTATGTTGTGTGCATGTTATAACATCATAAATAATGGCATTTTAGAGTTTATTTAATAAGTATAAGGAGCATATAGGGATTAATAAATGGATGGAGGTGATGAAGGAGTGAAGAAAAGGGACTAGAAGAGGAATATTAAACTTCCAACCAATGGTAGTTTGATACCATGATTTTGTCTCATTAGAATAGGTATACAAATTGAATTTTTCATCCTTTAGGAGCATAATAGAGAGGAAAACTGTGAGGAGTGACAAAAAAAGAGAGAGCTAGGAAGAAAGAAAGGAAGGAAGAGAAGAAGAATAAGAGAAAGCAAAACTAAGCTAGCTAGGAGAAACCCTAAGCTTTTCTAGTTTTGGGAAAAGTGGTAAGTGATTTTATCTTATTCCCACATGAAATTCCTCCTTCATGACATATTAAACATGCATAATTAGTAAGAATTATGGAGCATTTAAGGTAGAGCTCATTTATGAAATTTGAAGCTCAAGAGAAATAAGAGCTGAATGTGTTAGTTTTGTTATTAGAATAGATTTTTGCACCCATAATTTCATAACCATAGAAGAGGAATTAGGGAAATTGTAAAACATAAAACTTGTAGGTTTATGCCACATATAAGTGTATGTAAAGTAATTTTGCTTAATATGTGTGTGTAGAGTTATGGCTTCTTGATTAAGACTAGTTTATAACTTGTTGAATGCTCCTTTATATGGTTGTTTTCATATATTTTGATGACCTTATGTGCTGATTTAGACAAAGTTAGAAATATCAAATTTCTAGGATTATATCCCCTTTAAATTCTTGTTAATCATTTTTTCTTAATTTGTTGTATGGAAGGAGATATTACTCTTTGAGTGTGATTGACCCTGAACTTGATGGAAATCTGCTCAATCTCTTAATTCAGTTTTCTAAGAATTTGATGGCCATAGAATAGGAATTGTCAAACTTGAAAGTTGTGTATTTATGTTTGATATACATGTCTATAATATATTTTTGCCAAATATATCATTGGTTGCTGAGATATTGCTACTTCATTGTGATTGATTCTCAATGTGCTAAAACCTGCTTATCTTGAGATTGGCCATTTATTTTGGTAATCTTATAGACTGAATTAGACAATGTGTAAAGCAGGGATATGCCTAAGATTATAGGATCTAATTGGACTAAGATCACATTGAAATAGGGCAGAATTAAAAAATTCACCATATTTTCTATAGGCCTTATATCGACATAAATTTTGAATATATTGTATCATTATATGTGTAGGTTATGTAGAAATAAGAACTGAGTCATTTGGATAAGTATATCAAGAGTTATTGCCATGAGAGTGCAGCAAGCTCAGGCTACCATATAAGAATAATAAACTTAAATACTAGGTCCATTTGCATGAAGCATGACCACAGTTGCATACCATGCATGCAAACTTATTTTGAAATTTTATAATGATATATGTATCAAATGTTAGGATCTCAACACTTTGAGGAAGCCCAAGAAAGAGGTCAAAACCTGTCATAAAGGTTAGTCACATGAAAAGTGAGTAAAAGCCATAATTGGATTCTAATGTGTATGTGTGATGATTTTATGATATGGTTGTGTTCTATTGTGTGTATATGTGATTGTTGTGAATACAAGTCAAGTAAGAATTATGTGATATTAATGATTACTTGGTATACCATTGAGAATGAACATGTGCATATGAAACTAAAAGGATGTTGTGACCGACTTGTCAAACACTTGCAAATCACTTAGAAAAGGGACTAATAGGTCCCTTTGGCGCATGTTATTGATCAAATGATTCACTTGTTATATGCTGGCTAGCAAAATCAATTGTCACTTGAATCATATGAATTCCTTAAAGTAGTGTTTGCCTTGCAAGGTCACAATAAAATCAATCTATTACATTTGAACTTGCATTGTCAATTCTTATACTTATAATGCATCTTAACGATATTTGATTGTTGGTAATGCCAAAATAATCTAATTATTATTATTTTTTCATTGAGTCATAACTCATTAAATTATAATTATGCTTTTTAGATACTTAAGCATAAGATTTGGATACTTTGGAGCATAATGTTTTGCATATAGACATATAAAGCATAGGTTGTCAATTGAATTCCAACTCTCTCTCTCACTGTGTCATGCACATATACCTAGATAGGAGTCAATTTGTGGTCTCTAATCTTTAACATTAGTTAACATATATGTACATTAAATACATGTTGGATTGTGTATGTATGATGAATTAACCTTTATGCATATGAATTTTTTGACATGAATACCATGATTAGTAAATGAAAATGGTTGTTGCAGTTTTTGGTGTTAGAGTAGGTAGAGTATGGATAGGTTCCATAAGGACATGCATATGACATGACATGGCTTTTGCACTACTATGTAATATAACATAGTCTTACATGTCTATAGGCATTAAGGTAGTCATGGTAGTACCCATGACTCACTAAGGAGAAGGGAGTCAACCGATTTGCATTCCATAGAAGCATCATACCAATCATTAAGAGATCAACCTGTTGACAGAGTTAGATCTCCTACACATTCTCATGCACAACAAATACCTCATGGGCAACCATAATATAGAACTGGGGAATAAATAGTGCAAGGTCCAAAAAATGAAAGAGAAAGAAGGTATGACAAACTGAGAAAACATTATGCAATTAACTTCAATGGCACTGCAGATCCAATAATGGTAGAGACATGGTTAAAAAGAATATAGAGAGTTTTGAATTTGATGAAATGTACACTAGAAGAAAAGTTTCATTATGCAGTATCATTATTACTAGGGGATGAATATGAATAGTAGGAAACTAACAGGTGCATGCTACTTTTGTGGGTCTTTTGATCATATGCTTAGAGATTGTCTTGAAAGATCTAGAATGTCAGAAAGGGGTAGAGGTAAAGCTACATCATAATTCACATTTAAAGTTCAAAAGTAAGTGGAGTTAAAGTATCATTTGGCAATGGGAGAGGCAGAGGTAAAATAACCATAGCTGGCCAAGGTATGAGCACATTAAAAGGTCAGAGTTTTAAACCCTCGACATAAGCCAGAGTATTTTCCATCACTAGGCAAGAAGTCGTCATTGTTCTAAAGTTATCACTGGTAAAATTTCCCTCTATGATTTAGAAGTTAATGTGTTAATTGATCCTAGCTCCATATATTCATTCATTTCATTGAATATGGCATCTCAATTGTGTAGTAAGCATCAACCTTTAGGTTTTAACCTATATGTGAGTCCTTTTTTGAGAGATGTTATGGCTGTGGATAAGGTATATTGTGATTATGTGATTCACATTGATGACACTGAGTTGAATGCTAATATAGTATTATTGCCACTTCGTGAATTTGATGTGATACTGGGTACGGTTTGGTTGACCAAATATCATGGAATAGTGAATTGTTTTTACTAAGAAAGTTCTAAAATCTCCAAATTAGATAAGGGTTATGTTTTAAGGCAAAAGACAAATTGTACCTATATGTTTAGTTTATGCTGTTACGACTTTTCGCATGATTAAAGGTGGTTGTGAGACTTATCTAGCACAAGTGGTAGACACAAAGTTCACAAATAAATTTCTTGAGAACATCCTAGTGGTATATGAGTTTCTAGATGTATTTCTAGTTGACTTACCCGATTTGCCACTTGATAGGGAGATAAAGTTCACAATTGAGTTGGTTTCAAGAATAAACCAATATTCATTCCACCTTATAAGATGGCTCCAGCTAAGTTGAGAGAATTGAAGATCCTATTGCAAGAACTACTTGAAAAGGGATTCATCAGACCTAATTGCCACCTTGGGGTGCTCCAGTGTTATTTGTTAAAAAGAAAGATAAGACAATGAGGCTGTGTATTGATTATAGGTAGTTGAATTGGGTTACTATGAAGAACAAATATCCTTTACCAAGGATGGATGATCTATTTGGCTAGTTATAAGGAGCATGGGTGTTTTCTAAAATTTACTTGAAATCGAGTTATTATCAGCTTAAAATTTCAAACCTAGATGTAATGAAGACTGCTTTTTCAAACTAGGTATGAACATTTTGAATTTTTGGTTATGCCATTTAGTTTGACTAATGCACTATATGCATTCATGGTTCTTATGAACAAAATGTTTCAACCTTACTTAGATAAATATGTAATTGTGTTCATTGATGACATACTAGTGTATTCAAGGAGCAAAGGGGAGCATGAACAACATTTGAGGATTATATTGCAAATTTTGAGAGAAAAATAATTGTTTGATAAATTAAGCAAGTGCAAGTTCTGGATTGACCATATGGTATTTTTTAGGACACGTAGTTTTTAAAAGAAGGTATAGAGGTGGATCCAAAAAAAATTGAAGCAATAGTAAAATGGTTTCTTAAAGAGTGTTGCAGAAGTTCGAAGTTTCCTTGGGCTAACTAGGTATTATCATCAATTAGTTAAAAGCTTTTTGCTTATAGTTGCTCTTTTGACTAAGTTACTTTAAAAAAAATATAAGCATTTCAGTGGTCTAAAGCATGTCAGGAGACTTTTGATAAATTAAAAGAAAGATCACGAACTAGAACTTGTTACCGTTGTGTTTGCTTTGAAAATATGAAGGTTTTATATGCATGGAGAAACTTTTCAGAAATGTATAATACCCTGCGATCTCATTTTTGTGGTCCAAAGTGAAGAAAGCTGCAGCAGCTTATGTTTCAACATGTTTGAATTGTTAGCATATCAAAACAAAACATCTAACACTAGCTGGAAAATTGAAAGCATTAGCGATTCTGGTATGTAAATAGGAAAGAATAACCATAGACTTTGAAAAAGAATGATGTTATATGGGTGATCACTGATCGACTAAGTTAGGTGACTTTTTGCTTATTTAATGGGGTAGTTCACTTAAGCAATTGGCTAAGAAATATGTGGATGAAATTGTGAGATTACATTGTGTTCTAGTGAACATCATATCAGATAAAAATCTATTATTTACATCTCAATTTTGGGTCAGTTTGCAATAGGCGTTGAGTACCAAGTTGAGTTTAGTATTGTTTTTCATCCTCAAACAGATGGATAATTAGAAAGGATAATTTGGATACTTGAAGACATGCTTTGAGCTTGTGTGATAGAGTTTAAAGGTGCATGGGATAAATATGTTACCTTGATTGAATTTGCTTATAATAATCATTATCATAGCAGTATACAGATGGCACCATATAAAGCTCTATATGGAAGAAAATGTCAAAGTCCTATCTATTGGGATGAAAGCGGGATGCTTGGTTTAGAAGGGCTATAACTAGTGTAAGAGTGAAAGACAAAGTGTTCCTTTAAGTTTCGCCATGGAAAGGAATAATTCAATTTGGTAAGAAGGGGAAATTGAGTCCTTGATACATAGGGCCTTATGAGATCTAAAAAAAATTGGTCCATTATCTTACTAGCTAGCACTACCACTAGAGATGGCTCAGATTCATGTTGCATTTCATGTGAGTATGCTCAAAAAGTAATGATCCATTCCTGCACATATACTTAGGGATCCAATAATAATAATTACAAATGACATAAGTAATGTTGAAGAACCAGTGAAAATCATTGGTTATAAGACAAAACAGTTATGAAATTGAGAAATTCATTTGGTTAAGGTGTTATGGAGAAACCCTCACAAGAAGAGGCCACATGTGAAACCGAAAAAAAATGAAATGATAATATCCACATTTGTTTATAGGTATTGAACTTCGAGGATGAAATTCTTTATAAAAGGGGAATAAAAATAACATCTCTATCCTCATTCATTAGCATTCTCACAAAAACATATTCATTGCATAAATGATTTACAATCCCACATGAATATATGTATTAAATAAATGATCATTTAGATATGTGAATTTGTTAAGCACGAGGATGACATTGCACCATTACATTTGGGACACTTGAACATAGATGTGATGTTTGTATAGTTGCATAGAAAATTATCTTATGTTGTGTGCATATTATAACATCATAAATAATGGCATTTTAGAGTTTATTTGAAAGTATAATGAGCATATCAGGATTATTAAATGGATGAAGGTGCTGAAGAAGTAAAGAAGAAGGACTAAAAGAGGAATATTGAACTTCCAACTAATGGTAGTGAGACACTATGATTTTGTCTTATTAGAATAGGTTTACATATTGAATTTTTCATCCTTTATGAGTAAAATAGAGAGGAAAAATGTGAAAGGCAGCAAAAGAATGAGAGAGCTAAGGAAGAAAGAAAGGAAGAAGAAGTAGAAAAAGAAGAAGAAGAAGAACAAGAAGAAGAAGAAGAAGAAGAAGAAGAAGAAGAGGAAGAAAAACTAAGCTAGCTAGCAGAAACCCTAAGCTTTTCTACTTTTGTAAAATAAGGTAAGTGATTTTATCTTCTTCTCACATGAAATTCCTACCTCATGACATGTTAAACATGCCTAATTAGTAAGAATTATGGAGTATTTGATGTAGATCTCATGTATGGAAGTTGAAGCTCAAGAGAAACAAGAGTTGATTGTGTTGGTTTTGTTATTAGAGCTGATTTTTGCACCTATTATTTCATAACCCTAAAAGAGGAATTAGGGAAAGTGTGAAACATAAAAATTGTAGGTTTATGCCTCATATAAATGTGTGTAAAGCAATTTTACTTAATATGGTGTGTGTGTGTGTGTAGAGTTATGGCTCCTTAATTAGGGCTTTTCATAACCTATTGAAGTCTCCTTAGTTTGGTTGTTTTCATAGATTTTGATGGCCTTATGTGCCGATTTAGACAAAGTTAAAAATATAAAATTTGTAGGGTTTTATCCTCTCTAAATTCTTGTAAATCTATTTTTTTTTAATTTATTGTGTGGAAAGAGATATTACTCATTGAGTGTGATTGACCTTGAACCTGATGGAAATCTGCTCAATCCGTTAATTCAGTTTTTCAAGAATTTGATGGCTATAGAATTGGAATTTGGTGATATACAAAACTTAAAAGTTATAGATTTATGTTTAATATACATGGATGTAAAATATTTTTGCCAAATATATCATGGTTGAAGAGATATTGCTCCTTCATTGTGACTGATTGTCAATATACTGAAACCTACACACCCTGAGATTGACCATTTATTTTGGTAACCTTATAGACTTAATTAGACAATGTGTAAAGCATAAAAAATATTCTTTTATGTGTTTTGTAACTTATAGTAAAGTAGTTTTTAGTTTTGTTTGTAAAATTTGAGATATGCCCAAGATTGTAAGATCTAATTAGACTGAGATCATGTTGAAATAGGGTAGAATTAAAAAATTAACCATATTTTTTTATAGGTCTTATATTTAATTGAATTTTGAAAATGTTGTATCATTATTTGTCTAGTTTATGTAGAAAAAAGAATCAAGTTATTTGGATAAGTATATACAAAGTTATTGCTATGAGAGTGCAGTAAGGTCAATGTGCCATATAAGAATAATATGCTTAAATACTAGGTCCATTTGCATGAAACATGACCATAGTTGCAAATCATTAGAAAAAGGGGTAAATATGTCCTATTGGCACATATTGTTGATCAAATGATTCACTTGTTATATGTTGACTAGCAAAATCAAATGTCACTTAAATCACATGAATTTCTACGAGCAGTGTTTGCCATGCAAATTCACGACAAAACCAATCTATTGCATTTGCACTTGCATTGTCAATTCTTATACTTGTAATGCATCTTAATGATATTTGATTATTAGTTGTGCCATACGAATATGATTATTACTTTTATTCAATGCTATTGGCCTAATACACTTAGAAGGAGGGTTGAATTGGTGGGAGATTAAAATTTTAGAGGAAGGGTAGGGAGATTAGATGAATAAGAAAAAGTAGATAAATAGTACACAAGAAGTTTATAGTGGTCCGGATGTTAACAAACCCTATGTCCACTCTCCAATTCTTCACAATTGGGTATTTCACTCAACTAGAATAGTGTTTCCAAGCTCACATCTAACTTGTACAATTTATGTTTTATGGCTCACATATAACCCTTACAATTAGTGTTTTTAGGCTCACACACACACTCTCTCAATTTATGTTTCTAGGCTGACCCACAACCTTTACAAGAGTTTTGAAAGCTTAGGCTAACTCTTAACCTAATCACAAAGGTGTTTAATGCTAACACCAAATAATCAATAACACATAAATAAGAATAAGAAGAATGAATAACAAATTTGTAAGAGTTTGGTTACAATAAATGAAATTCTCTTGCATTTACATCTATTTAGTGGTGTATTTATAGACAATAACTACAACAGAGACGTTACCTAAGAACTATCCTAAAATCTCCAAGTTCTGCAATGTAGATTTTGCATTAAATGCCTATTAAACGGAAGTCACGGTCGTGACTGACATTTCACGATTATGATTTTCCAATTTATGCTAGAAAGCTTGAAATTACGACAAAGAATCCCACCATGTGTCTAATGGCTAGTCCACATGTCCTTCACCCATTGATTAGTCCAAAAATATAGCCGTTGTGTTTGACCAGCCAACCAAAAGTCATGGTCATGATCTAATTCCTTATTGGGTGCCATAGAGACTGTGAATTCTTTTATTTGGTGAGGAGACAACACTATCTTGAGTTATGGTCAAGATAGATGCTTCACCCTCATAATTTTTGATATTCCAATGGTTTTCTTAGACATTTGGTGTGTTGTGGTGGAAGCTTTGGTTCCCTCCTTGCTATTATAAAATTCGTACTCGCGACCTTGGATGCGAACACCACCCGAAATTCCTCTGTAAGTCAATCAACCAATCCTTGGCTGAATCCCGGCTGTAAATTTATCCATGAATTCTTTTGGCCTAGCTCCTTCTATCCTTATTGTAAGGTCACAGTCACGAATTAGGGGATACTGATTGCGAATTTAGATGTCTTTCTTAAAGTTAGAGATTTAGACTTCCATCTAACTTCCAATGGAAAAATATATTGTAAACTGCAAAACAACACTTTAAACAAAATATTAGAACTAATCTATCTCCATTGTCAAGATCAAAAGAGGCTTATGACTTAGGTTTGACCAACCTAGTCTAACAATCTTCTCATTTTTTATTTTGGCAACTTATATTGATCTTAAAGAAAATTAAATGCATGAGTTGTGAAGTTGGGATAGTGAACGATCAAATAATTAAAGAATAATCAACAAATTCTAAGTTTGAAAAAGTAAAGCTCCTATAGTTATTGCTCCCCCTCAACTTATGCTTTCCTTATGCACATTTTTTTCCTTCAATACTATTCTCTCCCTCTTTAGCAAGATAAAAAAATGGTTAAGTTTAAAGAGTGAATGAGGTGCATAAATTGAGATAGGGTAAACATAAGGACCAAATAAGTATAAAAAAATAACATAACATATGAATTCAAATCACATAACATATGAAGCAATGAATTGCAAGAAAAACACATTTATTTATTTGATAAACTGTGGGATCACAAGCTTTACATCAAGAACATAAAATAAATAATAGAAAAAGAAATCCTAAAGACAATATATAAGATAAGAGAACTATCATCGTCTCTAGAATCATCAATGTCTTCATTCACCCGTCCACTTTGAGCTTCATGACCCTCCTCAACCTCTTGCCTCTTGGTTGCCTCCTCGTCAAGTGTGTCTTCCCAACCTTCAAAATCTGGAAGATGGTAGGGATTAGTAACTATTTTCTCTTGAAGTTCCACCAGATCACTATGTAGGTGGGAGAGGAGGAGAAATTGTCTTTTGATCATCCTTCTCATCTTGTTAAGCTTCTTATTGATGGATGCAAAAGTGATTTTGGCTTTTGGTTTAGGTTAGGGCAGTGGAACAGGTTGGGCTCCCTTTGTAATGACTAGCCTTTTTCTTTTGGAAGCTTGGGAGGTTTTTAGTTTCTTTGCCCTAAAAGCACCCAATGTGTATGTATATGAATCGGGTGTATGGCGTTAATCAAGTAGGGTAGATCTAGAAAGATTTGTGATGAAAGAAGCTTCTTAGTGAGGAATTTTTCATTTTCCTTATTAAGAGCATCAATGTAATGGTAGATGATAGTAACATGGGAAGGAAAAAGAAAACCATATTGTCCAACATGTGATTCCACTATCTGACTCAAAGTTATGGTGCACATAAACTCTAGATAATCTCTTCGTATCCGAGCTCATTATAGAAAATGAATTCATTCCACCCTAAATTCGATAGATATGCATGGATTTCATCCTTGATCCTAAGAGTCTCAAGGAGAAATGTTTAGGGAATTTTGTTTGGTAGGATTATCTTAAAGGAGTTTGCCTTGTACCGTTCCTTGTCCTTCTTCGTGATTCCTTTCATCATGTGTAGATCAGGAGGACCAGAAGGCTAGGCTACTACCTTTCCCTTCTATACTCTTAAGGCTTTCTTGGGGGCCATAATAGTGAGGGAAATTATAAGATGTTTGAGAGTAAAAAAGAAAAAAGATTAAGGTTTCTAGCAAGAGTGAGTAGAGACACTGTTTCAATGGTTTATATAGGCCAGGAAAGGTTGTGAAAACAACTATAAGCGGTTAAAAATTCATTTAATGAGTGGTTGCAAATGGTTGGTAGTCAAATCAGTTAAATGCAGGCAGTAACTCAAATTTGCCACCATGACAATCAAGTCGTGACCGCTAATTACAAAATATCTAAGTAATGGACAAAAAAACCTTGGGAACCAGTGCAATCAATGGTCAAAACATTTGAAAATTTGAATAAATTCGTGGTAGGGAATGAAAGTCGTGACCGTGAATTGATGGTTGAAAAATAAGTGATGAGTGCCTATAAATTGTGAACGTGAATCAAGGAATAGCGACTGCGAATTACAAGACAAAAAAAATCACTATGAAAGGATTAAACTTGACTTTCTAGGTTATGAGCCACTTAATGTATTGATGCCTAATTCATGCAAATTGGCATAGAGAGGCATAATTGCACATAAAATTAGGACATCACAAGAGATAAATATCTCATACATCATACATAAAACAATCAATCAATTGTGAATAATGTATCACACAAAGATCATTCTAAAACATCCAATTTTTCACTTCAGGGAGCTTTCATCAAACATTCCCAACTCTCTCTTAATGAAGTTCATCCTTTTTTCATTTAGAGGTTTTTTGAAAATGTCCGCAAGTTGATGATTAGTGTTTATAAATTCTAGCACTACATTACCATTTTAGACATGATCTCTAAGAAAATGATGCTTAATGTCTATATGTTTGCTTCTAGAGTGTTGGATGAGATTCTTCGAAAGATTTATTGCACTAGTGTTGTTACATTTGATGGGAATGTCATTAACAACTTTGCCATAATCCTTTAATTGTTGTTTCATTTAAATGACTTGTATGCAACAATAACCTGCGGCTACATATTCTGCTTCGGTGGTGGATAGGGCAATCAAAACTTGCTTCTTACTAAACCAAGACACTAAACACTCTCTTATGAATTGGTAAGTTTCAGAAGTGCTCTTTCTATCTAGAAGACTACCAGCATAATCTGCATTCGAATAACCTATGAGGCTAAATGAAGAATCTCTATGATACCATAAACCTAGATGCAATGTGCTATATAAATATTTGAAAATCCTTTTAACAACATTTAAATGAGATTCTTTAGGACAAGATTAAAACCTAGCACACATGCATACATTAAGTATTATAATAGGTCTAGAAGTGATAAGATAGAGTAGAGAAAGAATCATACCTCGATATCTCTTTTCATCAACCCATTTACTCGATTCGTCCTTGTCCAACTTGATGGTTGCACTCATCGGTGTTTTTGCTACTTTACATCTTTCCATGCCAAATTTCTTGAGAATGTCCTTTGTGTATTTGGCTTGGTTGATGAAGATCCCTTATTTGGTTTGCTTGAGTTGTAGACTAAGGAAAAACTTGAGCTCTCCTATTATGCTCATCTCAAATTCCCTAGTCATACACTTAGCAAAATCCTTACAAAGAGATTCATTAGTAGCACTAAAAATGATATCATCAACATAAATTTGCACTATTAATGTATCATGATTATGCCTTTTGATAAACAAAGTTATGTCAACCTTTCCCTTTTCAAAATTATTTTGCAAAAGAAAATAACTAGACCTTTCATACCAAGCTCTTAGAGCTTGTTTCAAATCATACAAGCTCTATTCAATTTGAAAATGTAATTTGGAAAAATAAGAGATTCAAAACTAGGAGGTTGTTCAACATAAACTTGCTCCTTAATGACTCTATTTAAAAATGAACTCTTAACATCCATTTGAAATAGATTGAAATTCATGTGACATGCATATGCTAAAAGAATCATAATGGCCTCTAATCTTGCTACGAGGGCATAAGTTTCATCAGAGTCAATTCCTTCCTCTTGGTTGTAACCTTTAGTAACCAATCTAGCTTTATTTACAGTGATGAACCCTTGCTTATCTAACTTATTCCTTAACATCCATTTGCAACCTACAATAGGGTGTTCCTTAAGCCTAGGAACAAGTTTCCACACATTGTTTCTCTCAAATTGGTTGAGTTCCTCTTATGTAGTAATCACCCAACTTTCATTATTAAGAACCTCATTAATAGATTTTGGCTCAAATTAAGAAATAAAAGTAAGATTATTATTTAAAGTATTGAGTTGAGATCTAGTACTTACACCTTTAGATGTATCACCAATGATTTGGTCTTTAGGGTGATGCTTGGAAAATCTCCAATCCTTGGAAAAATCTTGGTTTAGTGTTTCCATTTGTTGATATTGATGTTCCTTATCTTTTCTTGATGACTTCTCCTCACCATGATCTTTATCCAACCTTCTTGTAGTAAGCTCCAATTCCAAGTTCTCAAAATCACCTACAAGATCATCAACAAGACAACATTTCCCAAGATCAAACTTACTAGATTCATCAAACACAATATTCATGAACTCTTCAACAACCATTGAACTCTTATTAAAAACCCTATAGGCTTTGCTAGTAGTGGAATAACCTGAGAAAATGCCTTCATTAGTTTTAGAATCAAAATTTCTAAGATTATCCTTCATATTCAAGATATAGCATTTGCATCCAAATACTATTAGGTATGACAACTTAGGTTTTCTACCATTCCAAAGCTCATAATAAGTTTTATTAAGAATGGGTCTTTTGAAAACTTGATTTGCAATATAACACGAAGTATTGATAGCTTCGGCCCAAAAGTAATTATGCAATGAATGCTCATTGAGCATAGTTTTAGCCATTACTACTAGTGTCCTATTTTTCCTTGCTACAACACCATTTTGTTGTGGTGTTCTAGGAGTTGAAAAGTTACGAAAAATCTCATTCTCTATGCAATTAGATTTAGTAACTTTACCAATGAATTGATCGATAATTATGTATCGATGGAAAAAGAACCCGTTACCAATGAATTGTAGATAGATATCTAAAATTTGATAAGAAACCATCATATATTATCAATGGATTACTCACCATAAATCCGATAGTGAATTTAAAGGAAATCCAATGGTAATCAGCCAGTAACTTTTTATTAAAAAATTTATATTTTCTTAATCGATCAACACATTTATTAGAAAATAAAATAAATATATTACTCTCTACAACACCATTTTGTTGTGGTTTATAGGAGTTGAAAAGTTATGAAAAATCTCATTCTTTGTGCAATTAGATTCAAAAGATTCATTTTGAAATTATTTTCCATGATCACTTCTTATAGAAGATATGAAGTAACCCTTTTCATTTTGAATCCTTTTTGCAAAACTTTTTAAAGCATTAAAAGTATCATGCTTATGAGCTAGAAAGAATACCCAAGTAAACCTAGAGTAATCATAAACTAGAACAAATGCATAATATTTTTCACTTAAACTAGCATTTCTAGTAGGTCCTATTAAGTCATTGCATTCATAACAAATTACTAAATTCTTCTTCAAAGAGCTTCCCTTTTTATTTCTCCTCAGTCTTGCCCTTCATGTTTGTAAGAAATCTCTTGACTTGGTTGAAGATTAGGGCAAGTTGATCATCTTCACTACCATCCTTATTCTCACATGAAGAAGATAAAAAAAAAAGAAGTAGAAAGAGTTTCATTTCATACCTTTTTAGCTCATATAGCAATATCTCTCTTGATTTGGCCTTGATCACTAGTTGGCTTCTCTAAGGTGATCTCATGCAAGAAACTTGATCATGAGCTCATCAAGAGTGAGGGCTTCTAGCTTGTTGGTTTCCTCAATAGCTATCCTTTTAGTCACCCATTTGTCCTGAGGAAGATTATAATAATCTTAGCCTCCATATAATATAATAAAATACCACTATATTGATAGAAATTTTTATCTATAAATAGAGACATTCCATTAGAAAAATAATTTACCAATAAAATACTGGTTGACAAAATTGATTGCGCAAAGCTTGATTGGTAACTATGTATCGATGGAAAAAGAATCCATTAGTAACTTTACCAATGAATTGCAGATAGAACAGTTTATTTAAAATTTGATAAGAAACCATCATATATTATCAACGGATTACTCGTCATAAATCTGATAGCGAATTTAAAGGAAATCCAATGGTAATCAGCTAGTAACTTTTTATTAAAAAATTTATATTTTCTCAATCGATCAACATATTTATTAGAAATAAAATAAATTTATTAAATTTTGTTGGTAACCATCAATATTAATTTTTAATTTTATTACAATTGTAATTTATTTAAAATATATAAAAGACACACATGCACATACAAAGAGAATTGAAAAAAAAATGCCAAAGTCTAATAATAAAAAAAATCAAATTCTAACTAAGATATATTGCATCCTTAACATCACCCTCTTGATCTAGCAAATAATCATTATCATAAAAAAAAATATAATTAGTAGGACAAGTAATAGCAACAATAGGGGCACAAGTAGGAGCAAAAGCAAGCTGGAGCTACAATTGGAGCAGTGGGAGCTAAAACTGGAGGTATTGGAATTTATAGATGATATGGAAGATGCATCTCAATCTACTGAGACATGGAGTGCAACCACTTCTCTATAGATTGCATTCGATCATCAACAGATTGTTCATGAGCATGATATGTAGGGATCCTCTTATATACTCATTGATTAACCTTCTACTAAAAGTCTTCAATTAAAGGCGGTGGGCAAAAGAAGTGTTGTCTTCTGAATCTCCATAAAAGTGCAAGGCCTAGGAACTCATAATATTCTACCCTTAATACAACCCCTAACCATTAGATGGAATGCCTTTCTCTCATTCATCTAGTAAGGCTAACTAGATCTCGTGGCTAGTTACAATAACTCTTCACAGACAATGTTGATATCATCTTATATTTTATAAAATATTAATGATTGTCCTAATACTATAATATTAAGATTTTAATTTTAATTTAAGTGTTTTATTACTTGCATTAACAATCTTAGATTGAGTATCAATAAATGTCTACATGTCATATTTCCTTGTGTGTAGATATGTACACATTGACAGGAAAAACCTTGCATCCCAATTGTTGAGCTTGTTATAAAGAAAAAGTAAATATATTAACAAGGAATTTCAAAAAAAAAGTATTGAAATTAATTATCAATCATGTAGCATGTTCAGAATGTGGTATATACCCCTTCCCCCACAGTATGCCTAGAAGGACTAGATTATGGACCACCTTTCTTTGTCCTCTTATTCATGTTGGCATGGCAAGACAAGGCCTAAAAATGGGAAGAACCCTATTATTTTTACCAATTCTCCCATTCCTTATCTATCACTCAAGTCTCTTTCTCTTTATGCTTGAAATCGTGAAGCATGTCCTTGTAATGCAATAAAACATTCTTAAAGAAGGTTATATAATATAAGGTGTTGATCACATGCTCCCACTGAAATTATTTTTGTAATAATAATAAACATTCAAAAACTAGTAAGTAAATAAGTAACATTTAATAATAAACATTCAAAAACTCGTAAATAAAAAAGTAACATTAATCAATTTCTAACTACTTAGCTATGAATTGAAAATATTACATACCTTGAACTCCTTCCAATAGAAGGTCTTCATTAATTATGGTACCTTCTTCATTGTATAGCCACTAGGATGAATTTTTTGCCTAAAAATATTTCAATATACATGGGAGCATCTATTGGAGGGATGCATATTGTAAAAAAAATGAAACAAATTAGTTTGATAATTAATAAATAATTAAATAATACAAAATGAAAAAAGTAAATGTTACATACCTTGGAATGGTGCTTAGATTTGATTCTCATCAATTGTTCAACCATAGATAACTTGGAATATTCATGATATAAACGTGAGTAACCTGTCCCAAACTCGTGTGAAATGTTGCTACTGTTGCCCAAGGATTGTTCAAGAATCAAGTAATGAAATTTTAATTCCTACTTAGACCTCTAGAAAACTAGTTTTTAGCAACCTAAGTTACAAAAAATTAAAAAGTGTTTAATGGCCAACCCCAAAATGAACTAAGTCAATTCTAAGTTTAGAATTAAACAAGTTAGCAAAGTTAATTAAGCCTTCACTTAAATAATCTACCAAGTTCTTTCAAGAATCAAAGAGAAGAACAATTTCTCATAAGAAATCAAAATTATTTTGATCAAAATTAAGTGCCAAATACATGATTTGGATGGTCTATTCATAGGCATTATAATGCTCATCTATTTAGGAACAAAAGGCTTAATCCTATTATAGAAATTAAGAAACAAACTAAATAGGAATAAGACCATATCCTATTTGTCTAAGAAGAGAAGAATGCTCCTAATTAATTATTATTTTAATTGAACAAATAATAGAAAAACTCTTATTCTAAAAGCATGTAGAATTTGGCCAAATAAGAAGAAAAGGAAGAGATGGAATATTCTTTAGATCTTGAGAATCTTGGAAGATATTTGACTTGACTTTTTGACATCTTTTACCATGTGTGCCTTATGACGAGTGCGCGTTATATGAAAAACCCTTAAGCTACAAGTGCATAGGTCAAAAGTAATAAAGTGTACTTATGAGTACAAATATTATTCCCATGAGGATCGAGTTTAAGTACTAAGTAACTTGTGTCTTATATTATCTTGAGAATTAATAAAGGATGACAATTAAAATTACAACTAAGAAAAGTAAACTAAATAATAATAGTAATGAGTGATAATCGATGGATGAGAGTGGCTAGGGGTTCAACTTCACTTGGTGACCTTCTATTAGTTTCCTAATCCATGTCCAATTGGTTCAAGAATCATGTGTTACTATTGAGTCACTATAGTGATCAATTAATCCCTTTTGAATAGAAATTGATATATAAGAGTATGTTAAACTAAAGGTTCCTTAACTCAAAAGCTAGACAACATGAAATTGCCTCACAAAGCAAGACCTTGAGGATATCAATGGTTCATTAAGGTTCCTCAACTCATAATAAAATAAGGGAATTGTTGAAGGATTTGTTCTATGAAAAGCATCTCTCAATTGTCAATTCACAAAATTAAGATGATTAATGGCCAGTTAATTAAGCATAAAGTACTAAACAATTACTAGAATAAATAATAAATGAAACTAAAAAGACATAGATTAAGAAAAACCAATATAAGTCATCATGATCCATTTATAATCCTAATCGAAAGAAATTTAGTGCATAATAAGAAAGAAAGAAAAAAAAAAGAAGACAATCAAATCAACCACAAAAGTAGCCATGAATTTCTTCTTCTTGACCTTCCTTAATTGCTTGTATATTTTTCTCTCTCTCACTTCTTAATGAAACCCTTTATAACTTGTTCTTCTTGATCTTTCTTAATTGCTTCCACATTTCTCTCTCTTTAGCTTCTTCTTCTTGATCTTCCTTAATTGCTTGCATGTTTTTCTTTCTCTAATGAAACCCTTTGTACTTGTTAAGCATTATTCTTTTTCTTAGGTTAATTGCTCATGCTCTAATTTTGGCTCAATCCCCTCTTTAAATATTGCTTAAACCATGTCTTCAAAAGAGGAAGCTTGCGAGCCTTAAAAAGGAAGAAAATCCTTGGGGGGGGAGGGGAATGATTTGCAATTCTTTCTTTGATACAACACACGACCATACACTATTGTGACATGGTCGTGTTCCTCAGTGATTGCCCATTTGCCTCTCTAACACTCCTGCACGCATGACCATGCTTTAAGGTCATGTGTTTTGGATCTTTTTTGCCTTCTTGAGCTACTAGGGTGCGTGGCCATGATTTAAGGCCATATGCCACTCCTTTATCACCTTACTCTTCATTTTTCTTCACTTTAACCTATAAAACACCAATAAACATGTATTTGGTCAATTAATAAGCAAAATTAATAGATAATTTATAGTTTTTTTTTTGGGAGATGGGAAGGGGGAATTAATTATAAAAACATGATGAATATGATGCAAAATAGTACCCCTTCTTATGTCCTCTTTAGGTTATTGTTCTTTCAACTAAAAATGCTTAGAATATTCTTGAAAGCTTCTTAGAATATTCTAAAACCTTTTTAAAATCATTTAGAACCTTTTAAAATCTTCTAAAACATTTTTTGTGCAATTTTCTCCATTTATAGAGTTGGACTTTTCATTTTGAGGATCCATGCATGAAATGGAAGTGTAAAAATAACTATTTCGCCCTTATAAAGATCCATTAAATGCTCCAATGCTTGTTTTAAAGCTAGTTTCCTTTACTTCCTCTCACAAGAACAATCCTAAAACATATTTAAAGGTTTTTATAAGGGCTAGTTTCCTTTTCTCCATTTGTTTTTATTTCCTTTACTTCCTCTCACACGAACAATGCTTTAATCCTAAAGCTTGTTTTAAAGCTAGTTTCCTTTACACTCATGCAAACTTTTTTATGTAAAGATATAATAAAATTAACTTTCTTTTTGCCATCAAAATCCATTCACATATTTAAAGGTAATAGAAACAAATCCAAAGGACTCAATAGAATCACCCCATACACAATTTTAAAAGGTCAATAATGAGTATATGAATGTACACTTCATTTATATGCAAATTCTATATCTACCAAATATTCTTCCTATGTTTTCAAATTCTTTTTAACCAACATATGCAATAATTATCCTAATGTTCTATTCACAAGTTCAGTTTGCCCATCAATTTATGGATGACAAGTAGTAGAAAATAATGATTTAGTTTCCAATTTACTCTATGAAATTTCCAAAAGAAACTCAAAGATCTTTTACCCTTATCACTAATAATAGTTTTAGGCATACCATGCAATCTTACAATTTCTTTAGAAATAAGTTTGCAACATTAATGGCATCATTAGTTTTGTGATGTGAAATAAAGTGTCATTTTGGAAAAATAATTAGCCACAACAAAAATTGAATCATTAACCTTTTTAGACTTAAAAAAACCTTAAAAATGGTCCATTGAAATATCGATCAAAGGTATGCTAGGAATAGGCAAAGGCATGTATAATCCATTGTTTAGATTTAGACTTAGTTTGTTTAAAAGCAACACATCTGTCATAAATCCTTTATACATCCAATTACATATTAGGCTAATAGAAGTGTTCATGCAGTACATCTAAAGTCTTTTATACACCAAAGTGCCATATTAAGCCCTCTTCATATGGTTCCCTTATAAGCAACTCTTGGAAAAAATAATTAGGCGCACATAATTTGTTATCTTTAAATAAGAATCCATTATGCCTAAAGTATTTTCAAAAGCAACCTTTTCTCACGTAACATAAAAGTTTGCTAAAGTCATGGTC
This sequence comes from Omphalea diandra, assembly GCA_949677035.1. Taxonomy (NCBI): domain Eukaryota; kingdom Viridiplantae; phylum Streptophyta; class Magnoliopsida; order Malpighiales; family Euphorbiaceae; genus Omphalea; species Omphalea diandra. The sequence continues at coordinate 51,058 of CATIWR010072952.1, forward strand.
TTCTTTATATAAATCCTTAATGTATTCAAACCCCAATAACTTAGCATCTAAAGTAGAAAGAAGTACATAACTCTTTGACAATGCATTGACAATAATATTTTTGTTACCTTGTTTATACCTTATGACATATAGAAAAGATTCAATGAACTCACTCCATTTAGCATATCTTTTTTAAGCTTTTGCTACCCCCTTAAGTACTTCAAGCTTTCATGGTCAGTGTGAATCACAAATTCTTTTAGCCTAAGTAGTGTTGCCATGTTTGTAATGCTCTCACCAAAGCATACATCTCATTGTTATAGGTTGGGTATTTCAAAGATGCTCCATTAAACATTTCACTAAAATAGGTAATGGGTTTTCCTTCTTGCATGAGCATCGTTCTAATTCCCAAACTTGATGCATCACAGTCAAATTCAAAAGTATTAGGAAAGTTAGACAAAGCTAATAAAGATGCACTAGTTAATTTAAATTTAATAAAGTAAAAGCATTCTTTTATTCATCCCATCATTTTAGGCTAACACGTTTGATACAAACAAGTTTGGATTGATCCTTACCCGTATGCTAAAGAATAGTTGCCCAAAATCTATCAAACCAAGTATTGGAGTTTTGATCTTCAAATCCCAACTAGACCTCTAGAAAACTTGTTTCTAGCAATCTAAGTTATAAAGATTCAAAGTTGTGTTAACTCAAACCTTAAATTAACCAAGCTAATTTAAGATAAAAAATTAATAAGTTTGTGAAATTATTAAGCCTTCACTTAACAATCTCACCAAGTCCACTCAAGAACTCAAGAAGAGAATTTAATTTCACAAGCAAAATTGCTAACAATAATTAATATTGATTGAATTCCTTCCCTTTTGGCAGAATATGAGGGCTATTTATAACCTTACAATGCTTAATCCAAAACCAATTAGGATTTGGTTTACATTCCCTAACAAAATTCAATATTTCCTAATGTAATAAGGAAAAGGTAATCCTAAACTAAATAAGAAAACTAAAGAAACATTATAAGTGGTCTACAAGATTAGACAAAGATACTTTCCTAACTAAAGAACAACTCTTCCTAAATAAAAAAGGAAAAGGATTCAACCTAATGAGAAAATCCTAATTTAAGATAAAAAATTAACAAGTTTGTGAAATTATTAAGCCTTCGCTCAACAATCTTACCAAGTCCACTCAAAAACTCAAGAAAAGAATTTAATCTCACAAGCAAAATTGCTAACAATAATTAATATTGATTGAATTCCTTCCCTCTTGGCAGAGTATAAGGGCTATTTATAGCCTTACAATGCTTAATTCAAAACCAATTAGGATTTGGTTTACATTCCCTAACATAATTCTATATTTTCTAATGTAATATGGAAAAGGCAATCCTAAACTAAATAGGAAAACTAAAGAAACATTATGATTGGTCTACAAGATTAGACCAAGATACTTTTCTAACTAAAGAATAACTCTTCCTAAATAGAAAAGGAAAAGAATTCAACCTAATGAGGAAATCCTAATGGCATTAGGAACTTATTGCCAACTAAGGAAATCTTGCAAGAATCTTTGACTTTGGGCCTTATTTCCTTGCTTACACGACTTGGGCTTCTTTTTACATGCCTTGGCCTAATTGGGTCGTGCTTGGATGCTCTCCTCAAGTTGGGCTCCATTGTGTTAAGTTAAGTGCTCCATTTGAAGAGTTTAAGCTCCCATTAGCTTTTAATTGGCTTCACACATCCTTTGCTCTTCTTGGGCTAATCAAAGTGCAATTCCTTGTTGCATGAATGCTCCAATTACATCCTTAAACTTCTTTAGCCTTCCCTTTGTGATTAGGCCTTGAAGTTGAAGTGGATCCTTTGCTTTAGCCTTAGCTGTTTGCATCACTTAAGTGATGCACATGTAAATTCACTTGTGTAAAGGTTTCAATAGCACTTGTAAGCTTTGGTTAGTCAAAATTTCTAATAGATCTAGAGGAAAGGATATAGGTTTAGTTTAAGTCGAACCTTTATAACTATCTGTGCCCTTGTGTTATTGATTCTCTTCACTTTTCTTAATTATCACTATCATATTTGACGTCTTTTTAGAGAATCATGGGATAACAAATGGTATCAGAGTAAGTCTATTTAATCAAAGTTTTAGTGTAAAGAAAAAATATCTAATGGCAAGTCAAGAGGAATCTCAATCAATCTAGAAGCCTTCATTCTTCAATAGTGGTGACTATGGTCATTAAAAGAATGGGATGGAGATCTTCATAGATAATGAGACCATAGATCTTTAGGATATTGTAAGAGGAAGAGAAGTTCATACTAAGTTTGTAGGAGATATTCTTATCCTAAAGAAGAAAAGTGAGTGCATAGTCGAGGAAAAAAAGGCCAATCTTAAGAATATAAAGGCTATACATGTCTTATTTTGTGCTATCCATAAATCTTAACATGCAAAGCTCCATGTTGAACTAAATTAGTCAAACGTAGTCAAACCTCATTTTTTATCTTGGAAAGTTAGATTCAAGGCTACTAATGTATGTATTAAGTGTTAATTTTATAGAAAATGAAGTTAGAATAAATTAGGAAGTCACAAGGAAGCAAATTCTCTAATAGGTAAAAATTGGCCTATAATTCATGCCTAAGATAATTTGATCACAACCAAGAAACCAAGGTCACGACCGCTACCCTGGAGTCGTGATTACTATCAAGATTTATTGGTCCTTGTGCACTAAAAAGGGGGGAGTTGAATTGATGGGAGATTTAAATTTTGGAGGGAAGCTTAGTTAAGTATTAAAAGAAGTAGAAGAAGAATAAAACACACAATAATTTATAATGCTTTGGGTAGTAACCAACCCTACATCCACTTCCCAATTATTCTAATTGGGTGTTTCACTAATACTAAATGGTGTTTTGTAAGCTCACACCTAACTTTTCAACCTATGTTTTTATAAAGGCGCACACACAACCTTGCAAGTGTTTCCTAAAGCTAACACTCAAACTTATACAAGTGTTTTCTATTGGCTCACTCTTAAATCCAATCCTAAAAGGTATTTAAAGCTCACACCAAACTTCTTACAACTCAATTACAAATATTAAATTGAAAAGAAAGAGTTGAGAAATTAATTTGCAAGAGTTTTACCTTAATAAGTGATTTTATCTTTCATTTTATGTCAATTTGGTGGATTATTTATAGTTTTTTTTTCCACTAAAGAGACATTAGAGACAAAACTAGCTCATAATCTCAAAAGTTTGAGACAAAATCTAGCTTTTGATGCTTGTCAGACAAACATCATGGTCGAGACTGCCATGTTGCAATTGCAACTAAAGTTTTGCTCTAGACGTGAAACTTTGGTCTAATGGCTAAAGACTGACATTTATTCCTCATAAAATTAGCTATTAAGACCTTCTTTTATAGCTCAACCATCTAAGACGTGAAACTTTGGTAGCAATCACAACTTAAGTCATAATAACAAAACTAACCATAACCTTGGGATGTGAACCTGTCTAAGAAATTTGAGATTGAGTTGAAGAAGAGTCATGGTCTTAACATTAAAGGTTGTAGTAACAACACTTAAAATTTTAAAATGGCTCTTTACATGTGGCATTCTTTGATTAGTTCTCAAGAGTTCATCATTAAAGATTTATGTGTCACGATTGAGAATACCACTGCAAGCTTACCATGAACTAAATTGTCCAAATTTGTTATAAGTTTTGTCAGGGTAGCAGTAACGACATGATAGATAGCGATCACAACATACTATCCAATTTTTATTTTCTTCTCCATTAAACTTCTAATGAGATGCTGAATTTTTTTTTTTTTTTTTTGCAATCACAAGACTTAGCAAAGATAATTAGAGTATTCCAATCTATATTGTCAGGATCAAAAGAGATTTGAGTTAGGTTTGACCAATTAAGTCCAATAATCTCCTCATTTTTATTTGATAATCTAGATTGAATATGAAGGGATAAACATAACTTATCCATGATATTAAGTCTGCATAAAGTGTATGGAAATCTATTGGAAGTTTGAGGGTTGAAAGCTTATTAAGTGCAAGGTTATAAAAAAAAAAAAGGACTAACGTTTCAAGTTGAGAAAATTTAACACTTAAACAAGCACTCCCCCTCAATTTTGTACTCAGCCTAAAGAAGAATTTATACTAATCTTTAATACGTTAGAGATTCATTCAATCTAATAATGATGCAAACAGCGAAGGCTAAAGCAAAGGATCCACTTCAACTTCAAGGTCGAATCATAAAGGGAAGGCTAAAGAAGTTTAAAGATGTAATTAGAACATTCATGCAACAAGGAATTACACTTTGATTAGCCCAAGAAGAGCAAAGGATGTGTGAAGCCAATTAAAAATTGATGGGAGCTTAAACTTTTCAAATGAAGCACTTAATTTAATACAATGGAGCCCAACTTGTGGAGAGCATCCAAGCATGACCCAATTCGGCCAAGGCCTGTAAAAGGAAGCCCAAGTTGTGTAAGCAAGGAAATAAGACCCAGAGTCAAAGATTCTTGCAAGATTTCCTTAGTTGGTAATATTTCCTAATGCCATTAGGATTTCCTCATTAGGTTGAATCCTTTTCCTTTTCTATTTAGGAAGAGTTGTTCTTTAGTTAGGAAAGTATCTTGGTAATCTTGTAGACCAATCATAATGTTTCTTTAGTTTTTCTATTTAGTTTAGGATTGCCTTTTCCTTATTATATTAGGAAATATTAAATTATGTTAGGGAATGTAAACCAAATCCTAATTCGGTTTGGATTAACCATTGTAAGGCTATAAATAGCCCTTTATTCTGCTAAGAGGCAATAAAGAATTCAATCAATATTATTATTGTTAGAAATTTTGCTTATGAGATTAAATTCTCTTCTTGAGTTCTTGAGTGGACTTGGTGAGATTATTGAGTGAAGGCTTAATAATTTCACAAACTTGTTAATTCTGATCTTAAATTGGCTTGGTTAATTTAAGGTTTGAGTTAACACAACTTTGAATCTTTATAACTTAGGTTG
>CATIWR010072957.1:0-41351 GCA_949677035.1 Omphalea diandra
TAATTATATTCTAAAATGTATATGTGTGATAATTTTATGATGTGATTATGTAATTTTATGATGTGATTATGTCCTATTACATGTATATGTGATTGAATTGTTACCTTTTACATATGAATACAAGTCAAGTGAGAATTATATGGTCTTGATGATTACTTGGTATACCATTGTTATGACACTTGCATATGGAACTAAAAGGATATTACGACCGGTTTGTTAAACACTTACAAATCATATGGAAGATGGGCTAATGTGTCCTATTGGCACATTTTATGGATCAAATGGTTCATTTGTTATATGCTGGCCAGCAATCAAATGTCACATGAATCACATGAATTCCCGGGAGCAGTGTTTACCTTGCAAGGTCACGACACAAAAATAAATCTATTGCACTTGCACTTGTATAGTCAATTGTTATACTTGCAATGTATCTTGATGATATTCTTATGTTGGTTGTGCCATAAGAATTTGATTATTGTTTTTATTCATTGAGTCGCGACTCACCAAATCATAAATTTTTTTTAGATACTAAAACATATGATTGGATTCTTTGATGCATAAAGTTTTGCATAGAGACACATCAACCACAAGTCATCGACTAAATTCCAACTCGCTCTCTCCTTGGGTCATGTACATACATCTTGATTGGAATGAGTTTATAGTCACAAGCCTTAAACATTTGTTAAGATATATGTATATTAAATACATGTTGGATTGTGTGTATGATGGATAAACCTTTATGTGTATGCATTTTCATACATGAATGCCATGATTTGTAAATGAAAATGGTAGTTACACTACGACACCATTACAAGTAGACTTACGAGTGCTACTAAGACTTTGTGTTAAAGTAGTTTCTAGGTAATACCTTAAACCTTTCACTAAGTATGGTTTTTATATATCCTAAGATCTCATAACCAAGGTTTTTCTCAAATAAAAATTACAACTTTAAAGATGAGGATAACACTTTCACTCATGTAATAGAACACTTTAAAGTACACTCGCAAAGTATGTTTGATATGGTTGAGAGTATTAAGAGACAGTATGGAAAGCTTTTTCTTCATACTTTATTTTTAAAGGTAACACTTGCAAGCTTCAACAATAATATTTTCTTGATTGCTAGATCACTTTTGATTCATCCTTTTTATTTAAAAATAGCTTTCACAATAAAATAAATTACTTAATATAACATTTTATCTATTTCTTTCTATTAAGAGCGGGCCCTTTTATAGGTTGGAATAAAGAACTAGTCATCAGAAAAAAGGTTGCCACTTAATATCATAGATTTAGACACTCAACACCTATTGGAAATTCTCTAAGCCTATTGGTAAGTCATCGACCATCATTGATATCTTGAAAACTGATGATTGTCAAGCAAAACACAACATCAATGGTCATTGGTACTAGTGCAATGCCCATTAAAACTAACTGTCAAAGAGAATTTTGCCTTAATGTCCTTTTTTGACTTTCTTATTTGTTTATTTAACTAATCTTCAATAGCTTTTGGGAATTCTCAACGTCCATTGAACTTTAACATCAATCCCTATTGAGATTTGAATAATACCTGTTGTAGATTTCCAAGAACATGTGAACTTGATGCTCTATTTTCTAAAATCATCAATAGTACTTCAATAGCTATTGGTGATCTTTCAATGCCCATTAAAAAAACTTGAACACCTATTGCTTGAGTGCAATTGTCTCATTAGAGGGTCCCAAAACTTTTGCTCAAACTAAAAAGCTTTTCTAATACCCGTTGGTAGGATCCAATGCCCATTTTGAGATCTTAAGAGTTTTGCTCAAATCAAATCATTTAGTCTAATGCCTGTTGTGAAAATGCAACACCTATTTAAAAACCAAGAACCATGCCCATTGTGAAATTGCAATGCCCATTATGAAGTTCAATGTCCATAGCGTATGTGATTGAGTTATACAATGCTTGTTATAGTAGAAGTCAATGTTTGTTGTGAGATCTAGAAGACTTGCTTATTGTTAGGGATTTCAATGCCTATTATGTTCCTTCAATGCTTGTTGCTAGAGCCATAATGCCTGTTGAAATATGGCAACACCCGTTGGACTATCAAACTTAGTTTGCTTGATCTTTACTCTTCAAGACTTAGAGTTTTCAAACACAACTATTTCTCCAATTATCATGGTTCATTTAATTGATGTACCTATAAGAATTAACAAGATAACTTAGACAAAAGTTAGCTCTTAGATATGTTTGTGATCATCAAAAAAGACTTAGAACCTTAAGGTTCAACATTCTGCCCCCTTTTTTGATGATGACAAACAATCTAGCAAAATCAATCAATCTTACAAAACCAATAGGTATGCATCATACAATTAAGTCAATAAGCAAATAATATGTTCAAACAATTTGTTTTACTAATAAGTGCACACATCATATCAATATGTTCATATTACTCACACTATCAATATGATTGTTTTACTCCCCCTTAAGCTCATATTATATGCACTATTATAATAAGTTCACAATATATGTACTCCATTATTCTTTCCATATTGAGTTTGCATTTATGTTAAAACGTTCTCCATGTTATGTTCACATTTCTGTTATACCATTATCCTTCTCCCCCTTTATCATTATAAAAAAAGAAGATTAAAATAATAGCAATATAAATTAAAAACAGAGTAAACAAATCAAATAGATAAAAGAGTTAACTTTTTATTTGTAAATAGAAGTGTTGTTCATTACATCTTTTATTTACAAATAGAAGTGTTGTTCATTACATCAACTACTTTTGAAAACACAAACAACATAAATAAAATAAATATGCAACATGAGGAGGTAATGTTTGAGATGGTGAGGGAAGAGTTTAAGCTTGAGGTTTTAGGGATGGTACTCCTCTTTAAACTCTTATTCCTTAGGTTCATTGGTTGTATCTAGTTCAGATGGAGCCTATTACTGATTGTCAGTACTTGGAGTCTCTAGTTGTAGGTTCAACCCTTTTATTATCCAGTTCAATATTTATTTGATGTCTTTCATATCTCTTTAAAGTTTTTAAACTTTTTAGTGTAAAGAGGTAGTGGAGGACTCAACTATATGAACAACATTTTTAAGGGTTTCCAATTGATCAAGCATGTTCTGTTCAAAAAGAGTGAGAGATGGAGTAAATGTAGTAGGAGCACTGGTTCCAATTCCTTCTATTAGAGCAATCCTTACCCTAACTATTTAATCAACATCCATATTTTCCTCTTCCTCTTGAAGAATCTCAACTACCTCATGCACTCTTTTAATCAATCTTGAATCAAGTCTTTGTAAAATCCCCAAGCTTAGAAGCATCTTCAAACAAATAGACTCATTGTGAGGTAGTTTTTCTAGCACTATGTCATTTTCTTCAAGGTTTTCCTTAAATTGGGGCATAGCCTTCATGAATTTTGCAATCTTTATGATCTAGTGATCCATCACAAGGTTGTACACTTGTCCATCAATTATTTGCACTAAGATAAAGGGAGTATTTATGTTTTATTTGTCCTTTATGCACTAGAGGTAGAATAGATCAGTTATGGTACAATTTCCATTAGATTGACCCATTCCATTTATGTTCTAGGTGATGAACCAATAGGCAATCCTTAAGGCTTGACTTTTTTTTATCTTGGAAGTCTGGTTTTTGTTATTGTTGTAGTTACTCCTTCCATCAACGATGGACTTCTAGAATTTGTTGACATTAACTTTGAAGGTTGGAGGAAGTTATATTAATCCATATGTTATAGCATTAAAGCATTTTTCCAAGTCATTTGGTTTGAAGGTGTACTTGTTTGTAAATAACTTGAATTTTATTGAGCCTTCTTAGGTATACACATCACAATCACTACCGAACACCTCTAAAGTGGTGAGAAATTATGCAGTGAGTTCTACATAAAAGGGTTCTCTAATATGGCAGAATAGTTCCCATCCTATCCCAACCATTAGCTCTTCCACCCTTTCAACTAGCCCATATCTTTGTAAGTCATTCCATTCTAAAAATTTGCCACCTCCAAGATGTCTCTTCAGTAATTTAAAAGCTAGTTCCTTCTCCTTTTCACTCTTGAGATGGAATTGTTTAACCAAAGTAGGTGAGTGCTATGTTTCAGTCACCTTCTTTTTTCCTTTTGATTTTTGGCCATATTTGGGTTTCTTAGATTATTGTTATGTTGTAAAGGGTTCTACAACTCTTTTCTTCTATTGAGCTATCATTGATGCTAAGTTTTCCTAAGTTTCAAAGCTTGAACAAGATGGTTAAAGGTTCTTTCTAACTGGTTGCTTGTATCTTTTGGTGAAGTCTAGTTTGGGTGCCATTTTGATTGGGTAAGTGAGTGTTTAATGCAATGAAATATACGGAGAATAATAGTAAAAATTGAGAGAAAAGGGTAGAAAGTAACACATGATAGAAAGTAAAAGGATTTTAGGGTTAGAGGGGGGTTTAAATAGAAGTTCAAAGAGCTCCCATATTTTAAAAATATGACCATTGAGAGTGTTCAATGACTGTCATGATTTAGGCAACGACAGTTGGAGATGGTTGTTAGCTTACTCTTATAAATATTCTTTAGCTAACGGTGGTGGTTATTTGTAATAGCCATTGGGTGAAAAACAATGGTCATTGGAGATTCACAATAATCGTGAAAACTAATAGAATCAAAATTAAGGAACTCACAAGTAACACAATGGTTGTTGAGATAAATGCAATGGCCACTGGCCATGTTTTTCAAACAAAACTTAGTTCAAAAATAATTTTAAAACTTAACTATTTAATCTTATTAATCAAACTTAATGATATAGTCATGAATTCAATTAACATATGGACAATTTGATCATTATCATACCCAATTAAATCTCTAGCGATTGAATCTAAAGACTTTAATGGTAATCAATTCAAGCAACAATGATCAAAGATCACACAACAATGATCATTAATAGATTAAAAAGAAGAAGAAGAAGAAGAAGAATATATTTAAATCTAATCCAAAGTATTTTCATTAATCATACCACGTTCTTTTTTAATGAATTGCATCCTTTCATCACAAAAAGGTTTAGTAAAAGTATCTACTAATTGATGGTTAGTATCATTCTAACATAATATTACCATTACTAGTATGATCTTTAAGAAAATGATGTCTAAGGTTTATATGCTTGCTCCTAGAATGTAGTATAGGATTCTTAAACAAATTAATGGTGCTAGTGTTATCACACTTAATGGCAACTTGATTTACAACTACTTTGTAATCAATAAGTTGTTTCGTCCATTGGATTTGTGCACAACAAAGGCTAGCTACCACATACTTAACTTCAACAGTTGATAATGCAACTAAGTTTGCTTTTTACTGCTCTAAGACATTAAGCATTAATTAAGTAATTGATATGTGCATGTAGTGCTCTTTCTGTCTAAGGTACACCTAATAAAATCAGCATCAAAAAATGCTTTCAATTCAAATGATGAACTTTTAGGATACCAAAATCTTAAGTTGGGAGTACTAATAAGGTGTTTAAGTATTTGTTTCACAATATGCAAATGAGACGCTTTAGGATTAGACTGATATCCAACACATAAGCAAATACTAAACATAATATCAGGTCCAGAGGCTGTGAGATAAAGTAAGCTACCAATCATACCTCTATATAGCTTTTAGTCCACATTCTTACCATGTTCATCCATGCTTAGCTTGATGTTAGTGCTCATATGAGTTATGCACGGTTTACTATTTTCCATGCTAAATCTTCTAATTAGTTCTTTGCATATTTGGCTTGGTTGATGAAGATTTCTTCCTTTCCTTGCTTGATATGTAACCCAAAAATTAATTTGAGTTTTCTAACCATGTTCATTTCAAATTCACTCTTCATTACTTTAGAGAAAACTTCACATAAGCAAACATTAGGAGTACCAAATATGATATCACCTACATATACATGTAGTAATAATAGGTCCCCATTCTTTTCCTTAGAAAAAAAAGTTGTATCTGCCAAACCTTTGGAGAAACCTTTCTCTATTATAAAGTTGCTCAACCTCTCATGCCAAACTTTTTTAAACTTGCTTCAAGCTATACAAGGCTTTGGTGAGCTTGAACACATGGCTAGGAAAGTAATGGCTTTCAAAACTAGGGGTTGTTCAACATACAATTCCTTATCAATGTACCCATTCATAAAAGCACTTTTGACTTCCTTTTGATATAACTTGAAATTCATATGAGATGTAAATGGAAGTAAAATTCTGATAGCTTCAAGTCTAGCTACAGGTGCAAAGGTCTCATTAAAGTTAATTCCCTCATTTGGGTTATAGTCTTTTCTTATTAATTGAGCCTTATTTCTAATAATAATTCCATGTTCATCAAGTTTATTTCTAAAGACCCATTTAGTTCTAATAATGGGATGATCATGAGGTCTAGAAACTAAAGTCCACACTTTGTTTCTTTCAAATTGATTGAATTCTTCTTGCATAGCAAGAATCCAATGTTCATCTTTAATGGCCTCAACTATGGTCTTAGGCTCTATAAGGGAAACAAAACCAAGATTAGCATAGTAATTTCTAAAAGATGATCTAATTGTTACCTAACTTGATGGATCACTAATAATAAGATCTCTTAGATGATCTTTCTTGAAAATCTAGCGCTATTCTAGTTGAGTTTGCTCTTCATTGGGAGTAGGAAGAGGTCAATCTTCATTTCCTTTGGTTCTCATGTCTTGTAGCTTATCCACTTTATTTCCATCTTTCCAATGTTTAGCTCACTCATAGGACCTATATAGTCATCAATATCTTCTTCTTTTCTTAAAGAAGTGGGTTTAGATTCATCAATTACAACATGTATAGACTCCTCTACAATAGGTGTTCTCTTGTTGAAGACTCTATTTCCTTTAATGGTAGTAGAGTGTCCAAGGAAAATTCCTTCATTAGAGTTGGAGCCAAATTTGTCAAGGTTATTTTTAATGTTTAAACATTTGTAACTAAAGATTCTAAAGTATGTAATCTTAGGCTTCTTAATGCCCCATAACTCGTAGGGAGTTTTCTTTAACAAGGGTCTTGCCAAAACTTTATTTAAGACATAGTATGAAGTGTTTACAACTTCAACCCAAAAATAATTACAAAGATCGTACTTATTTAATATAGTTCTTGCCATTTATTGAAGAGTTTTATTCTTCCTTTCTACCACACCATTTTGTTAAGTTGTACTAGGAGTTGAGAAGTTGTGTGAGATACCATACTCATCATAAAAGTTATGAAACTTAGTGTTCTCAAACTCTCCTCTATGGTTACTTATAATAAAAGAGATTTTCAAATCATTTTGGATTTGAATACTTTTGGCAAAGATCTTAAAAGCATTAAAACAAGAATCCTTGTAGGGGGAATAATACCTAAGTGTATCTAAATTAATCATATACTATAACGAATGCATAATGTAAGCCTCATAAGTTAGATACTCTAGTGGGTCCAAATAGATCCGTGTGAAGCAATTACAGTTGTCTAGAAGAACTTATCTTGCTTTTGGCTTTGAATGAATATTTGATTTGTTTACCTATTTGACATGCATTATGCTTCACGATCTCTTTCCTTTGCAAACTTGATTTTAGGTCGACCTTCCACTAAGTTTCTTCTCTTTAACTTATTAAGAAATTCCATGCTAGCATGACTTGTAACATCCTTATCCTTATTCATTAGCACCCTCACATGACCACATTTATTGAATAAATGATTTACAATCCCACATGAACATATGCATTGGATAAATGAAAATTTAAATATGTGAATTTGATAGACACGACGATGACACTTGCACCATTGCATTTAGGACACTTGAACATAAATATGATGTTTGTATAATTGCATGGCAAATTATCATATATTGTGTGCATGTTGTAATATCATAAATAATAGTGTTTTAGACCTTATTTAAAAGTATAAGCAACATTTGGGATTAGGAGATGGATAGAGATGATGAAGGAGTGAAGAAGAGAGACTAAAAGATGAATATTGAACTTACAACCAATGGTAGTGAGATACCATTATTTTGTCTTATTAGAATAGGCTTACAAATTGAATTTTTGATCCTTTAAAAGCATATGAGAGAGGAAAAAATGTGAAGCGTAGCAGAAGAAAGAAAGAAAGAAATTAATAAGAAGATAGAGAAGAAGAAGAAGAAGAAGAAGAAAAAATCTAAGCTAGCTAAGAGGAAAACCTAAGCTTTTATAGTTTTGGCAAAAGAGGTAAGTTAATTTATCTTTTTTCCAAATGAAATTTCTCCCTCATAACATGTTAAATATTCATGATTAGTAAGAATTATGGAGCAATTAGAGGTAAAACTCATGTTTGGAGGTTGAAGCTTAAGAAAATAGAGCTGATTGTGTTGGTTTTATTGTTAAAGCAGATTTGTGTACCCATGATTTCATAACCATAGAAGAGGAATTAGAAAAAGTGTAAACCATTAAATTTTTAGCTTTGTGAAGCATCTAAATGTATGTAAAATAGTTTTTCTTAATTTGGTATGTGTAAAGAACTATGGCTCCTTCTTGTGTAAAGAAATATGGCTCTGTCATTAGAGTTAGTTCACAACCTATCGAAATCTCCTCAGTCTAGTTGTTTTCATTTATTTTAATGACCTTATTTGTTGATTTAGACAAAGTGAAAAATATGAAATTTGCATGGTTATATCTGCTCTAAATTCCACTAAAATAGCTTTGTTTAATTTGTTGTGTGGAAAGAGATATGGCTCGTTGATTATAACTGACCCCAAACCCGATGAAAGCCCATCAATCTTTTAATTCTATTTTCTAAGAATTTGATGGCAGTAGAATGGGAATTTAATGATTTTACAAGCTTGAAAGTTGTATATTTATGTCTATTCTACATGCTTGTAAAATAGTTTTGCTAAATATATCATGCTTGATGAGATATTGTTCCTTTATTGCAACTGATTCTCAATGTGTTGAAACTTGGCCTCCCTGAGATTGGTCATTTGTTTTGGAGACTTGATAGACTAAATTATACAATGTGTAAAACATAAAAAAAAAAATGTTCCTTACATGTTTTATAACTGCTTGAAAGTCATTTTTACAATTGGATTCATACAACTAGAGATATGGCAATGTTGTAACACCTGATTAGATTGAGATCTCATTGAAATAGGGCAGAATTCATAATTCACTATATTTTTTATAAGCCTTATATTAACCTAATCTTTGAATAAGTGGTATCACTATGTATTTGGTTTGTTTAAAAAAAATAATCAAGTTTTTTGGATAAATATAGCAAGAGTTATTATAGTTATAGCATAACAAGGTCAGATTTCCATATAAGAAAAATAAGCTTAAGTACTTGACCCACATGCATGGAACATGAGCATAATTGCATATCAAGCATGTAAACTCATTTTGACATATTTATAATCATGTATGTATCAAATTTTAGGATCGCAATACATTGAGGAAGCCTAAGAGAGAGGTTTAAACCTACCATAAAGGTTGGTTGCATCAAAGGTGAGTAAAAGCCATAATTGGATTATAATGTGTTTGTGTGATGATTTTATGATAGGGTTGCATTCTATTACATGTATATGTTATTGAATTGTGACATCTTACATGTGAATACAACTTAAGTAAGACTTATATGGTCTTAATAATTACTTGGGGACCATTGTGAATGTACATTTGTATATGGAACTAAAAGGATGTTGTGACTGACTTGCCAAACACTTGCAAATCACTTGGAAAAGGGACCAATAGGTCCTATTGGCCTAAGTTATTGATCAAATGCTTCATTTGCTATATGTTGGCAAATAAAATCAAATGTCACTTAAATCACATAAATTTTCGGGAGTAGTGTTTTGCCATGCAAGGTCATGATAAAATCAATCTATTGCATTTGCACTTGCATAGTTAATTCTTATAGTTATAATGTATCATGATGATATTTGATTACTGATTGTGCCATAAGAATCTAATTATTATTTTTATTCATTGAGTCGCGACTCATCAAATCGCAATTATGTTTTTCACATACTGAAGTATAAGGTTTGGGTAGTTTAGAGAATAAGGTTTTGCATATAGACACATTGAGTACAAATTGTCAGTTAAATTCCAATCCTTTCTCTCCTTGTGTCATGTACATATACCTAGATAGGCATTAGTTTGTGGTTACCAATATTAAGTTAGTTAACATATATGTATATTAAATACATATTGGATTGTGTATGAATGATGAGTTAACCTTTATGCATATGATTTTTTGGATATGAATGCCATGATCTGTAAATGAAAATGTTTGTTACTATTCTTAGTATTAGAGCAAGGATAGGTTCCATAGGGACATACATATGAACGTGACATGACTTTTACACTATTATGCATTATCATATGACATAGTCTTATATGTCTATATGGTATTAGCAGAGGGCAGTCATGGTACCACTCATGACTCACCAAGGAGAGGTGAGTCAACAGATTTATGTTTCATAGAAGCATCATACCAACCATTAAGGAATCAACCTATTAATAGAGTTAGTTCTCTTACACATTCTTATGCACAACACATATCTTATGGGTAACCACAGTATAGAACTGATGAACTAACAGTGTAGGGTTTAAAAAATCGAAGAGAAAGAAGGTATGGCAAATTAAGAAAATAGGGTGCAGTTGACTTTAGTGGTACCAAAAATCTAGCAGTGGTAGAGACATGATGGCAAATGTGGTTGTTGATACTTTGAGTAGGAAATCAAGAAGAGGTGTAGCTCATTTATAGGTATTTCTATTGCCTTATTTAGTTCAATTACGAGCTATGAATATAGAACTAAACATGCAAAAAGAATGGGGTATATTGATTGCTACATTTCAAGTGAGGCCAATGTTGCATGATCGAATTAAATAAGCATAAGGCAAGGATCTGAAGTTACATATAATGATTGAAATTATAAAACATGGGAGACATGGAGATTTTGATATTCAAAATGATGCCTTGATGTTGGGTTCTCATATTTGTATGCCTAACGTTAATAACTTGCAAAGATAAATCTTATAAAAACCACATAATGCTTCATATCCTATGCATCCAGGAATGATCAAGATTATAATACTTTGCGATCTCATTTTTGGTGGCTTAAAATGAAGAAAAATGTAGCAACCTATGTTTCAACATGTTTGACTTGTCAGTAGATCAAAACAAAACATCAAGCACCAGTTGAAAAATTGAAACCATTAATGATTCCTGTATAGAAATGGGAAAGAATAGAAATGGACTTTGTATATGGGTTACCAAGGACTTTAAAGAAGAATGATGCTATATGGGTGATCATTGATAAACTAACTAAGTCAGCTCACTTTTTGCCTATTCGATGGGTAATTCACTTAAGCACGTAGCCAAGAAAATATGTGGATGAAATTGTCAAATTACATGGTGTTCTAGTGTCCATTGTATCATATAGAGATCCTCGATTTACATCTCAATTTTGGGTGAGTTTGCAACAGGCTTTGGGTACGAAGTTGAGTTTTAATACCGCTTTTCATTCTCAGACAGATGGGCAATCAGAAAGGACAATTCAGACACTTGAAGATGTGCTTTGAGCTTGTGTGATAGAGTTCAAAGGTGTATAGGATGAATATATTGCCTTGATTAAATTTTTGTATAATAATCATTATCATAACAGTATACAGATGGCACCATATGAAAGAAAATGTTGAAGTCCTATCTACTGGGATGAAGAAGGGATATGTATTTTAGAAGGCTATAACTAGTGCAAGATACTATGGATAAGGTGAAGGTAATCAAGAGCAAACTTAAAGCAGCACAAGACAAGCAAAAGAATTACACAGACCAACACCAAAGAGAAATGGAATATGAGGTGGGAGACAAATTGTTCCTTCGAGTTTCACCATGGAAAGAAATAATTTGATTTGGCAAGAAGGGGAAACTGAGTCCTCGATACATAGAACCCTATGAGGTCCTAGAAAGAATCAATTCATTGACTTACAGGCTAGCACTACCACTTGAGATGGCTCAGATTCATGATGTATTCCATGTGAGTATGTTAAGAAAGTATCGGTCTAATCCTACACATATACTTAAGGATCCAATAATAACAATTGCAGATGATGTAAGTTACATTCAAGAACCAATGGAAATCATTGGTTATAAGATAAAACAATTATGAAATTAATAAATCCCTTTAGCTAAGGTGTTTTGGAGAAACCACTCATAAGAAAAGGTTACATGGGAAACCAAAGAGAACATGAAATGACAATATCCACATTTGTTTACAGGTATTGAATTTTGAGGACAAAATTATTTATAGGAGGGGAAGAAATATAACATCCCCATCCACTTTCATTGGCATTGTCACATGAACATATTCATTACATAAATGATATGAAATCCCACATGAACATATGCATTAGATAAATGGTCATTTAGATACGTGAATTGGATGAGCGCGACAATGACACATGCACCATCGTATTTGGGACACTTGAACATATATGTAATGCTTGTATAGTAGCATCGCAAATTATTTTATGTTGTGTGCATATTATAGCATCATAAATAATGGTGTTATAGAGCTTATTTTAAAGTATAAGGAACATTTAGGAATTAAGAGATGGATGGAGGCGCTTAAGGAGTGAAAAAAAGGGGACTAAAAGAGGAAAGTGAACTTCCAACCAATAGGAATGCAACACCATGATTTTGTCTTGTTATAATAGGTTTACAAGTGGAATTTTTGACCCTTTAGAATTATAATACAGAGGTTAGATGTGATGTACAACTAAAGAAAGAGAGAGCTAAGGAAGAAAGAAAGGAAAGATGAAAAAGAAGAAGCAGGAGAGGGAGAATAGTGAGCTACCTAAGGAGGAAGCCTAAGGTTTTCTAGTTCTAGGACAATATGTAAGTTAATTTATCTTCTTCTCAAATGAAATTAACCCCTCATGACATGTTAATCCTGCATGGTTAATGAGAATTATGGAGTATTTGAGGTAGAACTCTTGGATGGGAATTGAAATTCAAAACAACAAAAGCTGGTTTTTTTTTATTTTATTGTTAGAGAAGAATTTTGTACCTATGATTTCATAACAATAGAAGAGGAATTAGAGAAAGTGAAAAATATTAAAGTTGTAGCTTTATGCCTCAACTAAATGCATATGAATCATTTTTTCTTGATTTAGTGTGTCTGAGGATTTATGGCTCCTTCACTAGGGCTGGTTCACAACCAACCAAAATCACCTCAATCTTTCTGTTTTCTTATATTTTGATGGCATTAGGTTCTGAATTTAACAAAGTGTAAAACATATAATTTGTAGGTTTATATCCCCTCTAAACATATGTAAAGCAGTTTGGATTGATTTGTTGTGTGTAAAAAGATATGGTTCATTGATTGTGACTGACCCTATACCTGGACGACCCGGCAAAACCTCACTTCTTTTTTTAATTCTATTTTCCAACAATTTGATAGCCATAGATTAGGAATTTCAGGATATTTTAAATTTAAAAGTTATTTATTTATATATTATCTATATGACTGTAAAATATTATTGCTAAAATTTGTATGGTTGTTGAGATATTTCCCCTTCATTATGACTGATTATCACCATGTTGAAAATCTGCTCACCCTAAGATTGGTCATTTGTTTTGGTGATTTTGTAGACTAAATTAGACAATGAATAAAACATTAGCAATGTTCCTTAATGTGTTATGTAACTTATGACAAGTCAGGTTTGTAATTTGATTTGTACAATTTGAGATATACCCAAGAATGTAAGACCTACTCAGACTTAGATGACATTGAAATAGAGCAAACTTCAAAAATTCATCACATTTTCTATGTGTCTTATATTGGCTAGAATTTTGAATATGTTGTATCATTATATGTCTAGTTTATTAAAAAAAAGAATCAATTCATTTGGATAAGTATATCTAGAATTATTGCTATGAGAGTATAGCAAGCTCAGGCTGCCATATAAGGAAAATCATGCAAAAACACTAGGTCCACTTGCATGGATCATGCCATAATTGCATACCAAGCATTCATAATCATTTTGGTATACTTATAACTATGTATGTATCAAATGTTAGGATCTCAACACTTTGAGGAAGCCCTAGAAAGAGAACCAAACCTACCATAAAGGTTGGTTACATTAAAAGGTGAGTAAAAATGATAATTAGATTTTAATGTGTATATGTGATAATTTTGTGATGTGATTATGACCTATTACATGTATATGTGATTAAATTATTACCTTTTACATATGAATACAAGTCAAGTAAGAATTTTGTAGTCTTAATGATTACTTGGTATACCATTGTTATGAACACTCGCATATGGAACTAAAAGGTTGATGTGACCGGCTTGTCAAACACTTCCAAATCACATGGAAGATGGACTAATATGTCCCATTGGCATATGTTATGGATCAAATGGTTAACTTGTTATATGTTGGCTAGCAAAATCAAATGTCACTTGAATCACATGAATTCCCGAGAGTAGTGTTTGTCTTGCAAGGTCATGACATAAAAATAAATCTATTGCACTTGCACTTGCACTTGCATAGTCAATTGTTATACTTGTAATATATCCTGATGATATTCTTATATTAGTTGTGTAATAAGAATCTGACTATTGTTTTTATTCATTGAGTCATGACTCGCCAAATCGTAAATTTTTTTTAGATACGGAAGCATAAGGTTGGATATTCTAGTGCTTAGAGTTTTGCATCGAGACACATGGACCACAGGTCTTTGGCTAAATTCCAACTCTCTCTCTCCTTGTGTCATGTACATACATCTAGATAGGAACCAGTTCATAGTCACTAGCCTTGAAATTAGTTAAAATATAAGTACATCAAATACATGTTTGATTGTGTATGTGTAATGAATAAAATCTTTATGCATATATGTTTAGGACATGAATGCTATGAGTTTTGTAAATGAAAATGGTCGTTACACATAGCATGCTTGTGGTTCAAACATAAATCTAAGGTCGTTATAACATAACTGACTAACACTTAGCAAATTGTGTTTGAGTCAATCAACAAGCAATACTTTATCAAAGATAGGTGAGTCATCATCCTTACCAACTTTACTTGTGCCAATAATTTTGGCTTTACCATTGTTTACAAAAGACAAGTTTCCAAGTCCTTTGGATTTCTCTAATTATGTGAAGAACTTCCTTCCCCCTATTATGTGCTTTGAACATCCATAATCAAGATACCATTCTTGCTCTCAAACTTGGGATTCCAAGCTCATTTGCAAAACAAAGAGAGTTATGTCTTAAATACTCAAAAATTTTTGGGTCCTAAGGGTTTAGCTCTTGCCAACTGCTTGTCATGCCTTCTAGAATAGCAGTGATAAGCAATGTGGCCATATTTACCATAGTAAAAACAATCACCATCAAAGTGAACTAGTGTCTTACTTCTAATGGGAACACATACATAGTGTTTGTGAGACTTGTAACTCATTTGAGCAATGTGTCTAGGTGTGTTTCTCATGTGAGGCATTCTCTTGTGCTATGTGTGTCTATATTCATAATTGTGCTTATTTTTGTTTCTTTGCACACCTTTCCTCTTTGGCTTGTATGAATGGTACATATAAGCATAATTTGTTATATGAGGAGCATGTCTTAATTATGTGTGGATGTGTTGAGACTTACCCTTTGTGCCATTTATCTTTGCATTTCCCTTCTTGGGGACTTTTGGCATTGTTATAGGTTAAGACATTATATTCCTTAGCTTTAACAAATATTATTTTGAAGGTAGAAGGAGCAGTTGAAGTAGAGGCATTATAGCCTAATCCATGCTTGATGGATGTGCTTTTTTAAACCTCAAAGATGGAGTCTAACTTTTCCTTTCCTTTGGTGAACTTTTGAAGCTTTCTTCAAGCTTAAGTTCTCAACTATGAGAGATTCAACCTCATTAGCTAGAGTCTCCTAACCTTTAGCATATTCTTTTAAAGATGTGTTCTTTTTCATAAGAGAATAGGTGCTAGACTTAAAAGTCTCAACTTTCATAGTGATCTTAGTGATTATAGAATACAATTCATCTATAAAGTAGGAGTTAAATGGATTTACTCTTTGTCACCATCACTTTCACTTTCATTGCTGGATGATTGTCCACTTGAGGATTCATCTGATTGCTCTTTAGTTGCCATAAGATAAAGGTTCACTAACTCTTTTCTTATTTCCTCCTCATTAGGTTAAGATTCACTAGTATCATTCCAAGTAGCCTTATACACTTCCTTTCCTTTCTTAGAGATGTGTTTTATGGTAGGAACCTCACTCTTCTTAATCTTGGGATAATATAATTTTATATGTCCTTTCTCATTGCATCCTTAGCAAATGAGTTTACTCTTACTACTTCTCTTCATGTATCTCCTTACCCTTGTATTCTTTTGGTTTGAGCGAAATCTCTTTAATTTATTAGTAATGAGGGTGAGATGCTCATCTTCATCATCACTAGAAGAGGAAGATGTTAGTAAATAAGAAGTTGATGGAGATTCATAATCTACCTCTTTAGCTTTAAGTGCCAAGTATTTATTTCTCATTTTTACATTTTTTGTTAGTCTTTCGAGAGTAATTTCATGAGCCAATATCTTTCTCATAAGTTCATCAATGATAGGGCTTCCAACTTGTTGGCTGCCTATATAGCCATTTTCTTAGCTTCCCACTTATCTTTGGGAAGTGTTCTTAGAATTTTTGATACCATGTCCTCATTTGAATTAGACTTCTCTAGAGTTTTGAGAGTGGTCATAATATTTATAAATCTATTGTATACATCAGCAATAGTTTCACCAAGTTGATATACAAATGTTTCATTCATGTATATATGCATTTGTATCTTTTTTTCTTAACTTGATTGGTTCCTTCATACTGAGGTTACAATGTGTCCCATATTTTTTAGCTGATGTACACATTTGCAACTTGGCATACTGAGATTTACAGATTGCAAAAAAGAGAACATTCATTGCTTGTCTCTTCTTTAAGTTAGCTTTCTTCTCTTCAGTAATCCATTCACTTTTAGGCTTCGGTATAAGAACTTCTTTAACTAGTTTTGTTGAAACTTTTCTTCCTTCTTTAACAATATCCTATAAGTTAATGGTTTCACTATCATGAAAGATCTTCATGCAATTCTTCCAATACTCATAGTCATCTCCCGTAAAGAATGGTGGCTAATAGATGGACTATGATTCTTCATGACTTGCCATGATCTTTGCTCTGAGCACTTAAGCTTTGGTTAAGAGACTAGCTTTAATACCAATTGTTATCCTTTGGTGCCATAAAAAAGGGCTTGAATAAGGTAATAACAAGTAATTAAAAATAAAAACAAAGTATGAAAATAATGAAGAATTAAGACAAGAGATTTATAGAGGTTCAACAAAACTTGTTTACGTCCTTTCCTCTAGCATTCCCACTAGAGCCTTTACTATAAAGATAGCTTTAGGTGCTATCAACCACCTTTATAACAATAGCTTTTGGCTCTACCATATCATTACAATAAGACTTACAGATACTACTAAGACCTTATCCCAAAGTAGTTTCTAAATACTACCTTAAACCTTTCACAAAGTATGGTTTTTGGATCTTATAAGATCTCCTAACCAAGGGTTTCCTCTTAAACAAAAATTACAACTTTAAAAATGAGGATAAAACTCTCACTCAATCAATATAACACTTTAAAGTACACTTACAAAGTATGTTTGATATGGTTGAGAGTATTAAGAGAAAGTCTAGAAAGCTTATTCTACAAACTATGTTTTTGAAGATAACATTTGCAACCTTTAACAATGATCTTCTCTTGATTGCTAGATCACTCTTGATTCACCTTTTTATTTGAAAATAGCTTCCACAATAACATACTCACTTAATGGAATGTTTTCTCTATTTGTTTCTATTGAGTGTGCGTCCTTTTATAGTTTAAAAATGAGAATTAGCCATTAGAAAGAAGTTTGCCACTTCATCTCACAAATGTATACATTCAAAGCCTATTAGAAATTCTCCACACCTATTTTTGAGTTATCAACAATCATTAATATCTTAAAAATGGGTGATTGTTAAACAAAATACAATATTAATGGTTGTTGGTACTAAAGAAATGCTTGTCGAAACTTGTTGTTAGAGAGAACTTTGCCTTGACTCTCCTCTTTTGACTTTCTCAGTTGTTTATTCAACTAATCTTCAATGGCTATTTGGAATTCTCAACACCTATTATACTTCAACAATAACCCTTGTTGAGATTTGAATAATGCCTATTAAAGATTTCTAGGAAGATGTGAACTTAATGTTATGTTTTCCAAGATCTTCAATAATACTTTAGCTATTGGTGAACTTTGAATGCCCGTTAAGAAAACCTCAACTTTTGTTGTGTTGTTAAGAGTGTCTCGATGAAGGGTCTATAAACTTTTGCTTAAACTAGGAAGGTTTTACAATGCCTATTAATAGGATCCAATACCGTTTTGAGATCTTAAGAGTTTTGCTCAATTCAAGTCACTTAGTCCAATGCCTATTGCGAAAATGCAACACCTGTTGAGAAATCAAGAACCACGCTAGTTGTGAAATTGTAATGCCTATTACAAAATTTAATGTCCATAGCCTATATGATTGAGCTATCCAACTCCTATTGTAGTAGAGGACAACTCCGGTTGTGAGATCCAAAAGACTTGCTCATTGTTAGGATGATATTCCAATGCCTGTTATGTTCCTTTAATGCCCATTGCCAAAACTGCAACACCTGTTGAAATATGGAAACATCCATTGGACTATCAAGCTTAGTTTGCTTGATCTTAACCCTGCAAGACTTAGAGTTTTCAAGCATAACTCTTTCTACAATTATCATGGCTCTTTGAATTGATGTATGCATAAAAATTAACACAAAAAACTTGGACAAAGATTAGCTATTAGATGTGTTTGTGATCATCAAAACAAGACTTGGAACATAAAGGTTAAACAAGCCTAAATCAAGTTTAGTCCAAGTTTGTGACCCAATCCCAACTTATGGAAGAAAACCTTGGAATATACTACCCTCAAAGAAATTAACCTTGAATGCATTAACTTTGATTCAAGAAAGAATTAAAATAATAGAAACCTTTTTAATTTAATTTTCATTCAAAAGTTTACTACTAATATTACATATGAAAGCCCTTTAAATAGTCATCAAAACTACAGTTTCCTATATGCAAAAGGACTTAATTGTCTATTCTAAGTCAAATTTAAAAAGAAAAAATATTCTAACTAATAAGGAAATACAACTAATTTTTAACTAAGGAAATATAACTAATTTTTAACTAAGGAATTGCACATTTTACACCACTATGACTCAATGGCAGAAAGTTAGAGTTGCAACTATGCATGTTCATGCCTTTCCTTTAATACTCATGTCACACTTTGCATGCCCATATCTCATTTTGCATGGCCATGACTCAATGGCAGAATATGTAAATCACTTGAATTGCTCCAAGCATAACAATGTTTCTTCCTTACAGGGTTGTGTGCCTTCTTGCACTTGGTATCAACTTTATCAAGATTTGATTATTTTATTATTGAAGGTTAAGCATGATGTTTAACTCTTTTTTGCATTCTTGAAGTATGGCAAGATCATTCCACGAGCCTTGAAATATCCCACTCGATGCATCCTTCAATTCCTTCATTCTTTATCTTGTTATGAGACCTCTAGATAGTTGAATTAGATCTTTGCTTTTATGCACATCCATATTAGCATCATTCCTTCCCTCCTCAAAATGATTCATCCATGGATTTGTTGAACGTTAAGGTTCAGAGTCTTGTTTTAATGATAAAAAATATATCAAGTAACTAACCTTTGTTTAAGTTATTTGTATTATAACTTGCAGGTACATCAACTCTTTAAGCTATAATGATTGAAGAAGGAATTATGGTAGAAAAAAAAACCTCAAAGTATTAAAGATGAAGATCAAGGCAAACTTAGCTTAACAAACCAAAGTGCATCATCCAACAGGTGTTGTGGACCTGGCAGCAGGCATTGAGATATCACAATAGGAGTTGGAGAAAATCTCTAGCTGGAGTATAGATTTCTAGAGCTGCCAAGAGGCATTGGCCATATTCCTAATAGGCGTTTGACAACTTCTCAGACATAGCTATTAATGTAGAACCTTGCAACGGGCATTTTGTTTTTGTTATGAGTGTTAATCTTGCCCTCATAATAGGCATTGCATTTTCATAATAAGTGTTGGATAAAAATGCCATAGATTGAGAAAAGCTCTTTAGAACTCAATATAAGTGTTGGTCTTTCACAATAGGCATTGAAAATGATCTCTAGATTATGTCAAAGGCTTTGGACTCTCCAATGAGACATACTCAATATCTCAACAAGTGTCAAACACATTCAACAAGTATTGAAAGTTCACCAACAGTTGTTAGAAAAGTGCTCTAGTTTAAGCTACGAGCTCTAGACACCTCAACGACAGATATTTATATCTTAATAGGCATAAAGGTGCTACCAAAGGGCATTACAAATCCTCCAATAACCATTGAAGGACTTATGTAGATTTTGTAAAATAGAGCATCAACTCATACTTTCTGGGAATCAAGGCATTGATCTTCCTTCAATGAGCATTGGAGTTTAAAAGTAATGACAATTATTTTTGTCTGATGGTCATTCAAGAAAAAGAGGATAGATCAAATGTAAAAGTCAAAGGAAGAGTCTTGAGCCCATTCCTCTCTAACAGCTAGTCCCAACAAGCATTTTAATAAAGCCAATGACTATTAAAAGTGTATATTGTTTGACAAACATCCGTTTTCATGAAATCAATGATGTTTGATTCCTTAGCAATAGGTGTGGAGATTATTCAACTGTCATTGATAGTCTACAGTTGTAATGTGAAGTGACATTTATTTTTTTAGCGACTAATTATTTGTTCATGGTATAAAATGACCCACTCTCAATAAAAATATATAAATAACTATTTCATTAAGTGAGTATTCTATTATGAAAGTTATTCTTAATCAAAAAGCTAAATAAAAGTGTGATATAACTATAAAAAGAAATTCATCTTTCTAAGTTTGCAAGAGTTATCTTCAAAATAGAGTTTGAAGAAGCTTTTTATAAATTATCTTCACATTCTCAACATCAGCAAGCATACCTTGTGAGAAGTACTTAAAGTGTCTTTATTGCTTGAGTGTTTCTTAAAGTGTTGTATTTAGTTTGAGGAAACCTTAGGTTAGGAAACCTTGATAACTAGATCTTGTGAAAGATTTAAGGTAGCACCTAAAAACTACTTTGGGTTAAGGCTAAGTATTTGTGAACTACTTGTAAGAGGTTGATAGAGTCTAAGAATCTATCTTTTATAAAGGCTTGGTAAGTACCTGAACACTTACTTATGTAAAGGTTGTTGATAGCACCATAAGCTATTAATATAGTAAAGGCTTTAATAGAAATACTAGAAGAGTGGACATAAGCAAGTTATGTTGAACCTCTTTAAATCTTATGTCTTGATTCTTCATCTTTATCCACACTTAGTTTTTAATTTTTATTACTTGTCAATGCCCTATTCAACCCGCCTTCTAGGGCATCAAGGGATTAGAGTAGGTATCTTGATCAAAACTTAATTATACAGGGCAAAGATCATGGCAAGTCATGAAGAATCACAATCTATCCACAAGCCTCCATTCTTCAAGGGAGATGACTATGGCTTCTGAAAGAATCATATGGAGATCTTCCTTAATAGTGAAACCACTGACTTATGAAACATTATAAAGGAAGGAAGCGAAGTTCCAATAAAGCTAATTGTAGATGTTTCTATACCTAAGCCAAAAAGTGAGTAGATTATTAAAGAAAAGAAGGCAAACATAAAGAATAAAAGAGTAATGCATGTTCTTTTCTGTGTAATCCACAAGTTCAGTATGCTAAGTTCCAAATGTGTACATCAGCCAAACAGATATGGGACATATTGCAAACTCATCATGAAGGAACTAGTAAAGTAAAGAAGAAAAAGATACAAATGCACACATACACGTATAAAACATTCGTATACTAACCTGGAGAAATTATTGCTGAGATATATAACAGATCATAGACATTATGGGGACTCTCAAAAGCTTATAAAAGTCATATATAAATAAGGACACGTAGCAAAAATTCTAAGAACACTTCCTAAAGATGACGGGAAAGTTGAGAAGACAGCTATAGAGGATGCCAACAAACTGGTATTCCTATCACTTGATAAGCTTATAGGAAAGTTATTACCTCATGAGATCACCCTTTAAAAGCCTACTTAAAACACAGAGATGAACAAGAAAAACTTGGCTCTAAAAGCCAAAGAGGAACGTTCTGAATCTCCATACACCTCTTTTTTACTAACATTTCCTCTTCTAGTGATGAAGATAGAAGTGAAGATGAACATCTTGCCTTCATCACCAATCAATTAAAGAAATTCCTGTCAAATAAAAAAGGTATAAAGGTAAGAAGCTATAAGAAGAAAGGCACTAATAGTTAACTCACCCATTATGAATGCAATAAGAAAAGGAATATAAAGTCATATTGTCATAAGATCAAGTAAAACAAGTTCCCTACCAGAAAACACACCTCCAAGAAAGGTAAGGAAGTGCATAAAATTACTTAGGATAACACTAGTGATTCTAAACCTGATGAAGATTAGATAAGAAAGGAATATGCCAACCTTTGTCTTCTTATAAATTATGAGCAATTAAATGAATTCTCTAGTAAACACATATCCAGCAGTGACAACAATAGTGATAGTGACAAAGTGGTAAATCCTTCTAACTCCTACTTTAGAGATAAGTTATACTTTATAATCACCAAAATCACTATGAGCATTGAGACTTTCAGGTCTAATACCTCTTCTCTTCAAAAATAGAATAAATCATTAAAAGAGAGTGGTAAATGTCAAGAAACTCTAACTAAAGACAAAGAGTCTCTTACAGTTAAGAACCTTAAGAAAAAGGAAAGTATCAATAAGTTCACTAAAGGAAAGAAGAAGTTAAACTCCATCCTTGAGGCTTAAAATAGTCCATCTATCAAATATAGATTAGGTTATAATGCCACTACTTTAATGGCTCCCTCCTTTTCTCAAATAGTCTTTGGTAAGGGTAAAAGGAATAATGCTTCTAACTAAGTTATGAAATAAAAAGTTCCCAAAAAAGGGAAAAGCCATTAATAATTTTTCAAGAGGGAAGTCTCAACACAATCACACATGATTGAGAAATACTCTCCATCAATCAAATTATGCTTAAATGTATTAATCTTACAAGCCTAAGAGGCAAATTATGCAAAGACTTAAAAAATTAGCATAATTATGTGCCAATATAAGAGAGTTCCTCACTTTAGAAATACTCCTAGACATATTGCTCAAAAAAACTACAAGTCTAAGAGA
Organism: Omphalea diandra; assembly: GCA_949677035.1. NCBI lineage: Eukaryota > Viridiplantae > Streptophyta > Magnoliopsida > Malpighiales > Euphorbiaceae > Omphalea > Omphalea diandra. The sequence goes on from CATIWR010072957.1 coordinate 23,325, forward strand.
CACTATATGCATGTTCCACCTAGAGGTAGGATACTAGCTCACTTTGATGGTGATTATTTCTATTGTGGTATATATGGCCACATTGCCAATCATTGCCAATTCAAAAGGCATGATGAACAGTTGGCAAGAGCTAACCCTTAGGACCCAACAAACTTTGGATACCTAAGACATAATCTTCCTTATTTGTAAGTGTGCTTGAAATCCAAGTTAGAGACCAAGAATCACATCTTGACAGTGGATGTTCAAATCACATGATAGGAGAAAAGAAGTTCTTCACATAATTGGACAAGATTAAAGGTCTTGAAAATGTGTTTTTTGGGGACAATGGCAAAGCAAAAATTATTGGCATAGGTAAATTTGGTAAGGATGATGACTCACCTGTCCTTGATAAAGCACTGCTTGCTGATGGACTCAAAGACAATTTGCTATATGTAAGTTAACTATGTGACAATGGTCTTAGAGTTATGTTTGAGCCACAAACATTCCATGTATCGAGGATGAGTGGCAACAAAATTTTATTCATTGGTAAAAGAATTCATATCTTTATGATTAATTTAAATTCTCTTACTAACTATAATGTAAATTGTTTAGTTTCTATAATGGATAAAGGTAAAACATGGCATAGAAGGCTAGGACATGCAAGCATGGAACTCCTTAATAAGGTAAAGAGAAGTAACTTAGTTAAAGGTCTACCTAAAATCAAGTTCGTAAAGGATGGAGTTTGTGAACCATATAAAAATGGTAAACAAATTAAATCCTCATTCATAGCAAATGAGACATTAAATTCTCTTATATTAGGAGTGACCTTAGAGGATAGTTTGAGAATGCTAAGTTTCATAGCTTCTATGATGAATATGGTATCTAATAACCTCTTAACTCCTAAAACACCATGACAAAATGGTACAGTAGAAAGAAAAAATAGAACTCTTCAAGAAATAGCTAGAACCATGTTTAATGAGTATAATCTTCTTAAGTACTTTTAGGCTGAAGCTATAAAAACCTTTTGTTATGTCTTAAATAGAGTCTTAATGAGACCTTTGTTAAAGAAAACACCTTATGAGTTATGGGAACAATAAAAAGCCCTAGATTGCATATTTCAGAGTTATTGGTTGCAAGTGTTTTATTCTAAACACTAAAGACAACCTTGGTAAGTTTGACACCAAATCTAATGAAGGAATTTTCCTTAGACACTCTAACACTTGTAAAGCGTATAAAGTCTTCAATAAGAGAACATTTATTGTATAGGAGTCGATGCATGTTGTATTTGATGAATTTGTCCCTACAACTTTAAAAAAAGAAAAAGATGTTGATGATCTTGCAGGTCCTATAAGTGAGCTAAACATTGGAGAATAAGCAAAGAATATGGATAAGCTACAAGATATGAGCAAAGAAAGAATTGAAGATCCACTTCTTCCTGCTCCAAATGAAGAGAAAACTCAATTGGAAAGGGATTAGATTTTTAAGAAAGATCACCTAAGAGATCTTATCATTAGTGATCCATCAAGTTAGGTAATAATTGGATAATCTTTTAGAAATGCAAGTATAATATTGCTTTTATATCCCTTATTAAGTTTAAGACCATAAATGAGGCCATTCAGATAAACATTAGGTTATTGCTTTGTAAAAAGAACTCAATCAATTTTGAAAGAAATAAATTGTGGACCTAAGTTCCTAGACCTCATAACAATTATGTTATTGGAACCAAATAGGTCTACAAAAATAAGCTTGATAAACATAGAGACATTATTAGGGACAACGCTCAGTTAGTAGCAATAGGCTATAATGAAGAAAAAGGGATTGATTTTGATAAGACTTTTGCACTTTTATCCAGACTTGATGCCATTAGAATTCTACTTATTTTTGAATTTCAAGTTATATTAAATGAAAGTCAAAAGTGTTTTTCTTAGTGGATACATTAATGAGGAAGTTTATGTTAAGCAACCTCCTAGTTTTGAAAGCCATTGCTTTCCTGATCATGTTTGTAAGCAAAATTATATGGCTTGAAGCAAGCTCTAAGAGCTTCGTATAAAAAATTGAGCAATTTTCTTATTAAAAAATTTTCTTCAAAGGTTTGGTATACACAACTCTTTTTTTTAAGAAAAAGAAAGGGGACATATTTGTTGCTTTGGATGGAGATAAGGTGACCAAAAAGGAGGATAAATTAGGTTGTAAAAAAAAAAAAACACAAATAAACTTACCAGAAGTAACAAACATAAAACAACATAATTTTCTAGTGGTTCGATAATGTGTCTACTCCACTCCCCAAGTTTTCACTTAGGTCTTTCTATTCTTTTTCTAGGTTTAAGAAAAGCCTTCCCTTTTTCAGGTTAAGGAAGAACCTTTACAGTTCCTTTTTTTTTTTTTTTGCACAATAGCTTGTTAGATGTTCTCTAGTTGTTTACAAATGTTCTCCAAAGTTTCATCAATCTTTTTTAGTCCTAAAAAATGCTCCTTATATAGCCAAACTCCAAAACTAGTTATTGGAGTAGTTGATGTTCAATCTAACAGCTTTTCTACAAAACTAATTGATAGAGGTGACAATGCTCATTGATGCTCAACAATGCCTATTGAACTTGTAATGGATACTTCTAATAGTCATTGGCTTTAATCTCAATGCCCATTGAACTAAGAACAATGTCATTGTTGATTTTCCAAAAAGCATGAACTTGGTGCTCTATTTTTCAACAATTATAAAAATGATTCAACATCTATTGGAGATCTCACAATATCCGCTGGAAACATCTCAATGCCTATTAAATGTTTAAGTATACCCTATTAGGAGGTCCAGAAGGTATAACTCAATCTATAACACTTTTTCAACGCCTGTTATGAGGTCCATAATAGCTTGAACTAAAGCACTTCTTCAATGCCCATTACAAATGAACAATGCCCATTATGAGGTCTAGAATACTCTAGGCATCTACAATATTGATTCAACACCTATTGCAAATTGTTCAATGGTCGTTGAAGTGTTCCATGCCTGTTGTGAAATTCCAACACTTGTGGGGAATTATTAAATGCCCATTGACAGTTGTTCAATGCCTATTGAATTCATTCTCCCCCTATACAGTTCGTTGGGCATGTTCATAATCGACGAAAATACTAAAATACAAACATTAGAACTTCTCAAGGTTTTATCATTATTTTGTTACCAAATGTTATAAAACAACAATACAAATATTGCTTACTATATTGGATATCAAATATACCATAAAGGATACTAAATGTTGGATATTAAAAACATGGAGCATAATAAATGTTAAACTATCAAGGGAGTTCAAACAAAAGTATCCAACCAAATGAATGATACCAATAAAAAATTCTCCCTTTTCTTGTCATCATGACAAAAAAAATATGCTAAAAGCAATATTGAAAGTGATATTATTTATGCTCAAGCAATTCTCCTCATAAAATTTAGACCAAATTTCTTAAAATCAAAGAAAATAGATGATAGAAAAAAAAAACATTCTTAAAATATCAAAAGATGTTATTAAAATAACAAATCATTAAAAGAAGGAAAACTCTCCCTATCTATAAGCTTTCTTCAAATAAATCTTATAATATATTAAAATAATAATTCAATTAACATTGTTTGGGGTTACATGTTCTAAATGTTAAACCTAGCTTGGGAGGTTGATGAACTAAGCTTGTTTTGATTATTACAAACATATCTAAAAGCTAACTTTTATCTAAGTTAGTATGTAAAATCTTGTTGGTACATCAATATTTTGATCTAAGCCTTTTGGAAAAAATAGTTTTGTTGAAAACTCTAAGTATTCAAAGCCAGTAAGCGTTGCTGCATTTCAATAGGAGTTGTGACTTCATCATTGGGCATTGAAGATTCTCAACAAACATTGAAGTGACACCCAAATGTGAGTAAAGTCTTATGGCCCTTTCAACTAGCGACTTTCTCAAGAATCAATAGGCATTGGATGACTCAAACACTTTAGCTTTGTAAGTTGACCTTCATAACGGGCAATGTGCTTTTGCAATGGGTGCGGCTCATCAATACCTCAATAGGTATTGCATTTTTGCAGCAAGCATTGGACCAACAAGTGTTGGAAAAAATGTCAAGGAAAGATAAAGTTTTTAGACCCTTCAACAGGGCACCTTCATATTTGCAACAATCATTGAGATCCTCTTTAATGTGTATTGAAAGCAACCCAACAACCATTGAAACACTATAGAAAAACTTGAAAAATAAGGCATCAAGTTCAAATCTTTCTAGAAACTTCAATGAGCATTATCTATATCTTAACAGGTGTTGAAGTTGAATTCCAATAGACATTAAGAAGTTCCAACAGTAGTTGAATGAGTTGGTGACTAAAAATTGAGAAAGTCACAAGAGGAGAATCTAGGGAAATCTCACTCTATCAACTAGTTCCAATAAGCATTTTAATATAATCAACAAGCATTAAAGTTGTATTCTCACCTAACAATGGGCGTGGAGAGTATTTAACAAGTGTTAAGTGATTACTTTATGACATGGAGTGACAACCTTCTTTCTAACAGCTAGTTTATGTCTATGCCTATAAAAGGCCCCTCATATAACATAATTAAGTCATGGAACATTAGAAAAATGGTCGAAAAGCAAGTATATTCTATTGTGAAAGCAATCCTTGAATAAAATGATGAAAACCAGTATGATCTAGATTCAAGGGAAGATTATTGTCAAAAGCTTACAAAAGTCATCTTCAAAAAAAAAGTTGAAAAACAAGGTTTAAAATGTCTCTTAAAACTCTCCACCAAGTCAAGCAATTTTTATTAGTGTAATCTTTATTGTTTATTTCTTAAGTGAGAGTATTCTTTCTCTTCTTCTAAGTTGTAAATTATTTAGAGAAAGTGTTTGGTTTAGGACATCCTAAAAGATCTAAAACCATTTTTATGAAAGGTTTAGGGCAGCACCTGTAAACTACTTTGGGAAACGATTTTAGTAGCACCCATAAGTCTATTTGTAACAATTTGGTGGTGCTCAAAAACTACTATTGTAAATGTGATTAATAAGACTTGGAAGCTATCTAGATAGTGAAAGGCTCTAGTGGGAAGACTAGAAGAGAAGACATAGGCAAGATTATGCCAAACATTTATAAATTGATTATCTCAATTTCTTATTATTTTCACACACAACTTTAATTATCTTTACTTACTATTGCCCTATTCAACCCCCCTTCTAAGGAATCAATGGACAATAACTGGTATCAAAGCTTTCTCTATATCAAAGCTTAAGTACTCAAAGTGAAGATCATGAAAGTCATGAGGAATCATAATTAATCCATAAGCCATCATTCATCAAAGGAGATGACTATAGGTATTGAAAAAACTTTATGGAAATCTTTTTAGACAGTGAAACCATAGATCTATAGGATAGTGTCAAAGAAGGAAGAGAAGTTCCTACTATACTGGTTGGAGATGTTCTTGTTCCTAAGCCCACGAGTGAATGGACAGTTGAAGAGAAGAAGGCAGACTTTGAAAAATAAATGAGCTATACATGTTCACTTTTATGTAATCCATAAATCTTAGTGTGTTAAGCTGTAAATGTGCACATCAACCAAAAAAATATGGGACCTCTTATAGGCTTAGCATGAAGGCACTAACAAAGTCAAGCTAAAAAAGAGCAAAGTTCTTGCCAAGAAATACAACTCCAAGAAAGATAAGGAAGTGTACAAGGCTACTTGGGACAATACAAGTGACTCTAAAGCTGATGAAGATGATATCAAACAAGAACTACCCAATCTATGTCAATTTCTAGATAAGAGCACCTCACATGAGGAACACTCTTAAACAATTAGCTCAAAGGAATTACAAATCTCATAAACACCATGTACATGCTCCACCAACAAATAGGACACTTGTGCATTTCAATGGTGAATGCTCTTATTGTGGTATTTATGGCCACATTGCCTAGCTAAAAGGCACAATGAGTATATGACTAAAATTAACCTCCTAGGACCTAAGAAGATTTGGGTTCCTAAGACTTAATTCTCCTTATTTTTACAGTTGTGCTTTAAATCCCATGTTGGAAAATAAGAGTAGTGTCTAGATAGAGGATATTTAAAGCACATGATAGGAGAAAATGAGTTTTTCACTCAATTAAAGAAAATTGAAGAACTTAGGAATGTATCCTTTTGAGGCATGGCAAAGCCAAAATCATTGGCATGGGTAAAATTGGTAAGGAGATTGATTCACCCATTCTTAATAAAATTTTGATTATTAATGGACTCAAACATAATATGCTGAGTGTAAGTCAACTTTGTGATAAAGGCCTTAGAGTTTGAACCACAATATTCTTATGTGTCAAGCATGAGTGATAACAAAATTTTGTTCATTGGTAGGAGAATTCATAATATTTATGTCATTCATTTAAATTCTCTCATTAACCATGATGCAAAGTGTTTAGTATTTATAATGAATGAAGGTAAAACTTGGCATAGAAGGCTAGGACATGCTAGCATGGAACTCCTCAATAAGCTGAAAAGGAGAAACTTGGTTGAAGGTCTGCTAGAAATCAAGTTTGCAAAGGAAGGAGCTTATGAAGCATGTCAAAAAGGAAAATAGGTAAAATCTTCATTCAAAGCTAATAATAAGGTAAGCTTAAATAGACCCTTGCAATTGCTTCGCATGGATATGTTTATACCTTCTAGAGTGTCTAGCTTAGGAGGCATGCATTATTCATTTGTCATAGTAGATGACTATTCTAGGTTCACTTGGGTGTCATTCCTCCCATACGAGGACTCTTTTTTTGATGCATTTAAGTCCTTTTCCAAGAGAATTCAAAACCAAAAGAATTTGAAAATCTCCTAAATTAGAAGTGACCATAGAGGAGAGTTTGAGAATGCTAAATTCCATAGATTTTATGTTGAGTATGGTATCTCACACAACTTTTTAACTTTTATAACACCACAATAGAATGGTGTAGTAGAAAGAAAGAATAGAACTTTTCAAGAGATGGCTAAGACCATATTAAATGAGTATAATCTTCTTAAGTATTTTTGGGCTAAAGTTATAAACACTTCTTGCTATATCTTAAATAGACTCTTAGTTAGGCCTTTATTGAAGAAAACTCCTTATGATTTATGGAACAATAGGAATCCCAATATTGCATATTTTAGAGTCTTTGGTTGCAAGTGTTTTATTCTAAACACTAAAGATAACTTTAGCAAATTTGACTCAAAATCCAATAAAGGAATTTTCTTGGCATATTTTACTGCCAGTGTACTACCAGCAAAGGGTATAAAGTCTTCAATAAGAGAACACTTATTGTAGAGGAGTCTATGTATGTTGTTTGTGATGAATCTGACCCCACTTCTTCAGGAATAAAAGAAGAAGTTGATGATTTTGCAGGTCCCAATGGGTAGTTGAATATTAGAAAAGAAGGGAAGAATGTCGACAAGCCAGAAGAAATGAGAAGTGAAGAAAATTCAAATCAACCTCTTCCCATTCCAAATGAAAAGCAAACTTAACTGGAAAGGGATTGGATCTTCATAAAATATTATCCAAGATATCTCACCATTGGTGATAATTTAATTAAGGTAACTACTATATCATTATTTAGAAATGCATGCAGTAATCTTGCCTTTGTTTCCTTTATTGAGCCTAAAACCATAGATGAAGCCATAAAAGATGAACATTAGGTACTTGCTATGCAAGATTAACTCAATTAGTTTGAAAGGAACAAAGTATGGACCTTAGTTCTTACACCTCAAAATCATTCCATTATTGGAACTAAATGGGTTTTTAGGAATAAGCTTGATGAACATGAAATCATAGTAAGAAATAAGACTCGGTTAGTAGCCAAAGGCTATAATTAAGAAGAGGGAATTGACTTTGATGAAACTTTTGCTCCAGTAGCTAGATAGGAAGCCATTAGGATTTTACTTGTATTTTCATCTCATATGAATTTTAAATTATATCAAATGGATGCTAAGAGTGCTTTCCTTAGTGGCTACATTTATGAAGAAGTATATGTTGAACAACCCTCTAGTTTTTGAAAGTCATTGCTTTCTTAATCATGTGTTCAAGCTCACCAAAGCCTAATATGGCTTGAACCAAACTCTAAGAGCTTGGTATGGATATGTTGAGCAACTTTCTTGTAGAGAAAAGGTTTTTCAAAGGGTTGGTAGACACAACACTCTTCTCTAAATAAAAGAATTGAGACTTATTACTTGTACAAAATATATAAATGATATCATTTTTGGTGCCACTAATGTTTTCTTGTGTGAAGATTTTTACAAAGCAATGAAAAGTGAATTTGAGATAAGTATGATGGGAGAACTCAAGTTCCTTCTCAAATTACAAATCAAACTAAGGAAATAGAGAATCCTCATCAACCAAATCAAATTCATAAAAGAACTAGTCAAAAGATTTGGCATGGAGAATAACAAACCATGTAAAACTCCAATGAGCACTAATATCAAGCTAAGCACAAATGAACATGTTAAAGTTGTGGATAAATAGCTATATAGAGGTATAATTATTAGTCTTCTCTATCTAACAACATCTAGACCTGACATTATGTTCAATTTGTGTTTATGTGCTAGATATCAGTATAATCCCAAGGAGTCTCATATGCATGCTATAAAACACATTTAAATACCTTATTGGTGCTTCCAACTTAGGACTTTAGTATCCTAAGAGTTCTTCATTTGAGTTAAATGCATTTTTAGATGTTGATTTTGCTAGATGTACGTTATATAGAAAAAGCACTTCAGGCACATGTCAATTGCTTAGTGAATGTTTAATGTCTTAAAGTAGCAAAAAGCAAAATTCAATTACTTTGTCTAAAGCTGAAGCTGAGTGTGTGGCAGCAAGCCTTTATTGTGCTCAAATCTTATGGATGAATCAACAACTTCTTGATTACAAGGTTATTGTAAATCAAATGGCTATTAAATGTGATAACACTAATGACATCAACTTGTTTAGGAATCCCATTCAGCATTTTAGGAGAAATCATATAGATAGACATCACTTTCTTAGGGATCATGTTAATAATGGTGATAATGTTTTGAATTTGTTAATACTAACCATTAATTGGTAGATTTTTTCATTAAACCTTTTTTATGAGGAAAGGATGCAATTCATCAAAAGTGAACTTGGAATGATTGATGGAATTATATTATGTTAGCATCAACATGTTCTACTATTTCACCCTATATGATTTATGCTTAATAGTTAATTAGTTGATGATTGATAGATTGCTTGATTTTTGCTTGAAATGATTAGCATTAAAGTCTTTGGACTTTATAAGCTAAAGATTTTAATTATGTATTAACTTGATCAAACATTTTTATATTAATTGAATTCATGACTATATCATTGAGTTTGATTAATAATTTACATCAACTAAGTTTTTAAAATGTTTCCTTGTTTGAAAATTCTATTTTGAACTTAGTTTTGATTTAGAAAACATGGCCAACAACCATTATGAGTTTGCCAACAACCATAGTTCTTAACCTAAAAGGTGTTGTGATCAACCACCATTGTTGAATGAATAACACTTGCTTAATCGAGCTAACCATTATGACTAACTGTCGTTGTTTTAATCACAACAACCATTGAACACTCCCAACGCTCATATTTTTCAAAGAAATAGGGAACTCCTAAACTTTTATACAAACCCCTTAACACTAAAGTTATTTTACTTTTGCCTTTATTGTATTTTGGGTTTCTTTACCTCTCTCTGCATTTGTTGTTATTTACTTTGATTTTCACTTGCATCTATCATCAAACACAAAAGCAAATGGCACCCAAAGCTGAATCAACTAAGAGTTACAAGCAACAAGCTAGAAAAAACCCTCAAGCTTTCTACTTAAGCTTAGAAATAAAGGAAAACTTAGCCTCAATGATTGCATAACAAAAGAAAAGATCATTTGAACCATCCTCAGCATCTCAATCCTCAAAGAAAGCTAAATCTATCTTAAAATCGAAAGGAATGGGGAAAGAGATAGAAATAGAGCAAACCCCTTTTATTCTCAAAAAATTCCACCTTAAATTAGAGAAGGAGAATGAATTGGCCTTCAAACCTCTCAAAAGACATATTAGGAGTGTTATATTTTTTGAATGGGGTAATTTACAGAGGTAGGGATTGGCAAAACAAGTAGAAGATCTTATGATAGGGATAAGGTGCGAACTCTCCTGTCACATAAAATAGCCCTTCTATCTAGAGCTTACTATCACCACCTTAGATGTTTTAGGAAGTGATTTCCAAGCATATGCATAAGAAGGGATGTTAAACTTTACACTCTTTGGCAAGAAATACACCTGAAGGCCAAATGAATTGGCATAATGTTTCAAGGCCACTACTGTAGGAATAACAGAGCATCCTGTCACTTTCAAAGTGGATGTAAACCAATTTTGGAAGTTAATCACGAATAAGAAGAGCAACTACAATAGCAAGGCATCAAAGATAAAATGCCAAGCCTTGAGGATAGCTCACCAAGTCATAACTTGGAATATCAATGGCAGAGCACAACTCAATGGTAATTGCACCATCACAGACTTATTCTAACTCTAGTGCATGAAAAAAAAAGCAAAGGCTCAGCATGCCCCTATTTTTAATGCAAAGGATAGATGGTCAAGTGGACAAAAAGAATGAGTTTGTGATGGGGCATTACATAACTAGGATTGCCAAGCATGTAAAGATTATTTCCTCAACTGAAGAAGACCTTGAGGAAATGAACATTGTGTTGGATAAGCTACCACACAATGAATCCATTTACGAAAATATATTATTGAGGATAGGGATCTTTTAAAGGCTTAACTATGACCTAATATAAAGAGTTCTAAAAGAAAGAGAAATACCTGAACTAGAACAGGATGACGAAGAGGTTGAGGATGCCATAAAAGTAGGGATTACTGTTATGGAAGAGACTGGAACTACTGCTCCTCTCTTATACTTTGAGCAAAAGGTCTTTGATCAATTGGCAACCATCTCTAGTGTTGTTCAAAGGGTTGAGTCTTCCACTATCTCCCTTCACTAAAAGGTATAAAAACTCTAAAGGGATATGAAAGATGTCAACCAGACCCTAGATTGGATATTAGAAAGGTTAAATTTGTAACTTGGAAGTCCAACTACTCCAATTGAGTCAAATGAAGCAGCATAGCCTAAGGACAAACCTTAGAACCATTCCTAGGACCTTAACCTCTAATCTTCTCTTTCATCTCATGTTGCATATTTTAATCTTAGTTTTATTTTTTTATCTTTGTTTTCTAAAAAATATTGATGTAAGGGACAACATTTCTTTACTACTATTTGAGATTTCATTTCCTATGCTATTGTTATACTTGTGTATTGTTTTTTGATAATGACAAAGGGGGAAAAATACCAAGAAAAAGCAAGAGTATAAGTAAATAAGTTAGGGGAGAAGGCATGAGAAAGCATGAGAAAATAGGCTAAGGAAAATGTAATGCATGTGTTATATATTTGTGAATTTGTTTTGAAATGAACTTGGTATATATAACTTCTTCTAAATTCACATAAATTTTTTAAATAAAGGGGGAGTAACATGATCTATTATAACTTATGAACTTGAAATTGAATCACATTATTTGATAGTTATTAATATTTAACGTTTATATGATGTACAATTTTTTTTTTTCACTTCTTGCAAGATTGATTATCCCTGATAGATTGTTTGTCATAATCAAAAAAGGAGAGAATGTTGTACCTTTCTTAGGAGGTTGATGAATTAAGCTTGATTTGATGATTATAAACATATCTAAATGCTAACTCTTATCTATGTTAGTGTGTTAAACCTTGCAGGTACATCAATATTTTGATCCAAGGCTTTTCGAAAAATAGTTTAATTGAAAACTCTAAGCATTTAAAGCCAACATGTGTTGTTGCATTTCAACAAGCATTATGACTTCATCAACAAGCGTTGAAGATTCTCAATAGGCATTAAAGTGACACCCAAATGTGAGTAAATTCTTTTGGACCTCTCAACCAGTGACTCTCTCAAGAATCAATAGGCATTGCATGACTCAAACACTTGAAATTTTCAAGTTGACTTTTAAATAAGTGTTGCATTTTCACAATAGGCGTAGTTCATCAATACCTTAATAGGCATTGCATTTTCACAACAAGCATTAGACCATATGACTTGATGTGAATAGAACACTCAAAGGCTTAACACGAGCATTGGAATTTTACCAACGAACATTAGGAAAGATCCTAGATAATGCTAAAGGTTTTGGACCCTCCAACGTGGCACCTTTACATTTGCAACAAAGATTGAGATCCTCTTCAATGGGCATTGAAAGCAAGCCAATAGACATTGAAGTACCATAGAAAAACTTGAAAAACATAACATCAAGTTCGCATCTTTCTGAAAACTACAATGACCACTATTTACATCTCAACAAGAGTTGAAGTTGAATTCCAACAGGTGTTGAGAAGCTTTAATAGTCATTCAAGGAGTTGGTGGCTAAAAATTAAGAAAGTGAGAAGAGGAGTGCTTAGGCAAATATCTTTCTAATAGCTAGTTCCAATGGGCATTAAAGTTGTATTCTCACCTAACAACAGTTATGGAGAGTGTTCAACAGGTATTGAGTAATTACTTTATAACATGGAGTGGCAGCCTTCTTTCTAATGACTAGTTTAATTTCTTTGCCTATAAAAGAACCCTTCCATAATAGAATTAAGTAGTGGAAAAAGGAAAAAATGATCGAAAGCAAATATATTCTATTGTCAAAGCAATCTTTGAATAAAAGGATGAAAGCAAGTGTGGATCTAGCTTAAGGGAAGATTATTGTCAAAAGCTTGCAAAAGTCATCTTCAAAATAGAGTTAAAGAACAAGTTTTAAGACATCTCTCAAAACTCTCCATTAAGTCAAATAATTCTTGTGAGTGTATTCTTTGTTATTCTTTGCTTGGGTGATAATATTCTTTCTCTTCTTCTAAGTTGTAAATTCTTTAGAGAAAGTTTTTGGTTTAGGATATCTCAGAAGATCTAAAACCATTTTTGTGAAAGTTTTAAGGTGGTACTTGTAGACTATTTTGGGAAACGATTTTAGTAGGACCTAAAAGTCTACTTGTAATGGCTTGGTAGTGCTCGAAAATTATTATTGTAAAGATGATTGATAGCACCTGGAGGCTATCTAGATAGTGAAACACTATAGTGGGAAGTCTAGAAGAGAGGGCATAGGTAAGATTGTGTCGAGCCTCTATAAATTGATTGTCTCGATTTCTTATTATTTTTGCATATAACTTTAATTGTTTTTATTTTCCATTGCCCTATTAAACCCCACTTCTAGGGCACCAAGGGACAACAATAAACGTATATTTAGGATATCAAGACAAAAAAGATATTTACTAAAGATCCATAATTCAAGCTCCCCTATAGTAAAAACATGTTAAACAATGAAGAGGAATAAAGATATATTACAATTTATGATTTCCAAAAATATAATCTCCTCTCTAAATTTTATAGCTCCAACCACCATTTGGTTTTTTATTTTGAATAGAGGGTGGGAAATCCCCAGTCCTATAAAATTAAACTTTGGTACCTATTTTGTTTTGGGTCCTTATGGCCAAATTATGCTTTATGTCCAAATTTTCCACAATAAAAGCTTTGCAAAATGAATTCTTTCCTAAGCTTATTTGTGAAACTAGTGTGAGTGTGAGGAGTTAGGATCAAGCATATGTGATTTTGATAAAGGTAAGGTAGTTCTAGCTTTGCAAGAATCTCTCATAAACTTTGGCTTTGAAATGGAAGCATTAGAATGATCAAAGCCTAAGACATCTCTATTATTTAAAGTCATTTGAAAGCCTAAAATCAAGTCAAGTTTTTCTTTTCCTTTTGTAAAAAAGGCAAATGAATCCTTCAAAGCTGAGATATCCTTTTTGAGACTTACATTTTGAGAAGAGATAGTTTTATAAAACTATTTTTCTTTATTCAAACCCTCATTTTTCCTTTTATAATAGATCAAAACTTTTTTTGAGTTCCAGCAATTCAGTTTTCAAAATTTTATTTATTCAAAACATATATCAAGATAATTGTTGGTGGATTTTAAGGCCTTGATAACATTTTCAATAGTAAACATGTCTTATAGCTCTTGATCAACCTCATTTAAATCACTATTAAAAGAGCTAGAACATACTTATTTTAAAATGCTCTCCTCTAAGGCCATGAAGCGGTGATTATTTCTTTCTCTTCTTCGCATCCATGGTTTTTCTTTATCCTCACTTGGTTCATATGCACTAAAGTCATCCCAAGTGGTTTTATAAGATTTATTCTTCTTCTAGTTCTTCTTCTCAGCCCTGGCTTTTGGACAGTCTACTTTCATGTGACCAAGCCTTCCACATCCACAATGTTCAATTTGCTCAAGCTTGCCTTTACCTTTCTTCTTCAGCATACTTCTAAATTTATTTGTTATGAGGTCTACCTACTCTTCATCTAGCTCTTAATCATCTAAGCTAAGACATTTGGAGGTAGCTTTGAGTGTTGTCCTAATATTTTTCTTATTTTCATCTTTAGATGTCATCAGAGCTTCTCTCTTCAAGCTCATCTCATAGTCAATGAAATTTCTCAATAGTTCATCAATTCGCATGGTCTTCAAGTACTTTAAGTCCTTGAGAAAGATGACCTTGCCCATCCACTCCATTGGTAAACACCTTAGAACTTTCTTCACAAGTTCCTCATTAGTGAATGTTTTCCCGAAAGCCTTCATTTATCCAACAATCTTAATGAATCGATCATACATTCTTAAGATCATTTCATTAGGCTTCATTAGGAAGGTTTCATACTAGAAAATGAAGGTCTCTATCTTGTTTTCTTTGAATTGATTTATTCCATCATGTGTGATCTCTAAGGCCTCCCAGAATTCCTTAGCAGTTGACATCATGCTCACTTTGTTGTTCTCACTTTTGCTTAAAGCACATAAGAACAAGTGAAAGGTCTTGTCATTGTTGGCAACTTGCCTTTTTTTTTTCCATCATGCATCTCATCAATGTCTTTCTCTATTTGAGTCCCATGAGTAAATGTTTTCATTGGAGTGTATGGACCTTTCTCCACAGTTCTTTATAGCTCAATGGATTCATATATAAGAAAGTAGTACAATATGCTCTTTCAATACTAGTAGTCTGTTCCATTGAAGAAGGGAGGTCTCACAATTGATTGTCCTTCTAGTCCATGCTCATTTTTGGGCTGCCATGATAGTATCCCTCTTACACTTAAGCTTAAAAAGAGTTTAGGCTTTGATACCAAATGTTGGTTTAGATGGAGATGAGACAACCTAAAAGAGGGAGGTGAATTAGGTTGTAAAAAAAAAAAACAAACTTAGTAGAAGTAATAAACATAAAACTACAGAGAGTTTTATAGCGGTTTGACAATGTGCCTACTCCACTCCCAAAGCTATCACTTAGACCTTTTTATTCTTTTTCCAATCTCAAGAAAAACCTTCCCTTTTCCAGGCTAAGGAAGAACCTTTACAATCACTCAATTTTAACAAGGAATAAAAGAGCTAACCCAACCCTTAGTATTCAAAATACCAACCTTTTAACCACTAGCAATGATAGATTTAAGTAATGTTAATGCCTCTTAAATTATGCAAAAATTATACTTTTTAGTGAACAAGAAAATCTACTCTCAAAAAGAACACAAATAATCCTTACTCTACCAAAATACAAAGCGACACCAAAAAGGTTTGCATAATAGCTTGCTAGATGTTCTTTAGTTGTTTACAAATGTTCTCTAAAAGTTCATCAATCTTTTTTAGTCTTAAGAAATGCTTTTTATATAGCCAAACTCTAAAACTAGTCGTTAAAGTAGTTGATGTTCAGTTTAACAGCTTTTCTATAAAACTAGTCATTAGAGGTGGTAATGCCCATTGATTCTCAGCAACACCCATTGAACTTGTATTTGATGCTTCCAACACTCGTTGTTTATCTTTCTATGGTTGTTGGCTTTAATCCCAATTCTCATTAGAGTAAGAACAAAGCTCGTTCTTGATTTTTAAGAAAACATTAACTTAATGCTCTATTTTTCAACAATTAAAGAAATCATTCAATGCCTATTAGAGATCTTGTGATACCCATTGCAAACATTTCAATGCCAATTGAATGTTTAAGTGCGCCCCATTGGGTGGTCCAAAAGGTATAGCTTATGAACACTTTTACAATGCTTATTGCGAGGTCTAACATAGATTGAACTACAACATTTCTCCAACACCCATCACGAATACAAAATGCCCATTGTGAGCTCTATAATACCCTAGGCATCTATAGCATTGATTCAATGCCTATTATAAATTATTCAATGCATATTACTAATTTTTCAATGCCCATTCAAGTGTTCCATGCCTATTGTGAAATTCCAATGCCTATGAAATCTATATGATTTATTAAAATCTATATGAGACATATATCTATAACTTTAAAGTTTTGAACATCACCAAATTTTCATTCTATGGCCATTGAATTCTTGGAATACAAAATTAAAAGACTGATGAGGTTCCATCAAGTTTAGGGTCAGTCATAATCAATGACCCATATCTCTTTTTCCATAACAAATTAAGCAAAACTATTTTACAAGAATATATAGGGGATAAAAAGCTATAAATTTCACATTTTTAACTTTGTCTAAATCAGCACATAAGGTCATCAAAATATATGAAAATAGCTACACTAGGGAGATTTCGATAAGTTGTGAACTAGCCCTGATGAAGGAGCTATAACTATTAACACACACCAAATTAAGCAAAAATGTTTTAAATTATTTTAAATGAGGAATACAACTACAACTTTTATGGCTTTCACTTTCCCTAATTCCTCTTATAGGTTATGAAATTATGGGTACAAAAATTTACTTTAACAATAAAACTAATACAATCAATTCTTTTTTTTCTCTTGAGCTTCAACTTCTATACATGAGCTCTACCTTAAATACTCCATAATTCTTAATAACTAGGCATGCTTAACATGTTATGAGGGAGGCATTTCATATGGGAAGAAGATAAAATCACTTATATATTTTTCTAAAACTATAAAAGCTTAAGGTTTCTTTCTCACTGGCTTAATTTTCTTCCTCTTCTTCTTCTTCTTTTTCTTCTTCTTCTTCTTCTTCTTTTTCTTCTTCTCCTTGTTTTTTTATTTCTTTCTTAGCTCTCTTCCTTACCTCTCTTCCTTTGTCTGCACTCCCTATCATTTTTCCTCTCTAATATACTCCTAAAGGATGAAAAATTCGATTTGTATACATATTCTAATAAGACAAAATAATGACGGCTTACTATTATTGGTTGAAAGTTCACTTTTCCTCTTTTAGTCCCTCTTCTTCACTCCTTCATCACCTCCATCCATCTACTAATCTTCACATGCTCCTTATACTTATAAATAGGCAATGTGGATAGGATTTGGAACATACATTTTGTTGAGACAATCAATGAGTTTAACTTTATGAAAATATGGATCAACCATGTGTGTACAATAAGCTTTATAGGAGCAAGGTAGTATTCCTAGCAATATATGTTGATAACGTACTAATTATGGGAAATAACATACCATCTCTTCAAATGCTGGAGATTTGGTTATCTAAGAACTTTTCCATCAATGATTTAGGCAAAGTGATCCAAAAAGAGAGTTATATATATAGTGGTACTATGAGTTGGAAGAGTTCCTAACAAGCGACCAGTACTAACTCTATTATTGAAGCTAAGTGCAATACCCCAAAATTTATAAATTTTATTATTTTCTACAACCATAAATAATTGAGTTGTTGAAATATATTTATTTATGATATTATTTAAATTTTATATTTAATTTGAGTATTGAAGTAACATAAGAGTAATTTTTTATTAAGAAAAATTATTTGGATATATATATATATATATATATATATATATATATATATATATATAATTAATATTGTGTATGATTTAATTATAAGAAGTATAAAAATTTTTTATACATATTATAATTAACTAATACACAATATTTATTATATATATATATATATATATATATATATATATATATATATATATCCAAATAAATTTTCTTAATAAAAAATTACTCTTTTGTTACTTCAATACTCA